>APFE030878153.1:213478-252674 GCA_000404065.3 Pinus taeda
TTCGGGGGGGCCGATCCCCCTTAGCTGGGGTGTCCAGGGGCCAGCGGTCCCTCGGCGGGGGTTTCAAGGGTAGCGCCCCCGAAGCTAAAAATAGATGTAAAATTGCCTTGTAAAAGTACAATAATTTCTAGTCAATCTAGGTTGTTCATTAGGCAGATGATCTGACGGTAAAACTTATGTTTAGTTTAGGGTTTTTTTCCCTAGAAGGCAACCCATCTCTTTGTATGAGGGCATTGTATTTGAGGCTGTGTAATAGATGTGTATTCTCTGAGCTAGAAATAGAGAGGTGAGACTGTGAGAGAAAACAAAGGATATTGCAACGGATCTGCTGTAGGTTGTGTCTCTTCATTTTGCTGGATAATAGAAAGGAAGGACTGGCTGTTCGGGGTGGACGTAGCCCAAACTAGGTGAACCACGTATATCTGTGTCTCTCTTGTTTTATGCATTTTCTCTGTTTATATTTCTACAATATTTTATGTGTTCCATTGCTCCATAATATATAATTTCCTAACAGGCTGCAAACAATGCGAGACACACGAGAGTGTTGCAACAGTGCAGGATGGCACATATAGGTGTGCGACGGTGCAAGATGCATGGAGTTGTTGCAGCAGTGCAAAGGTTAGAGAGGGAGCACTTGTTAGTGATAGAGGGAGCTTCAACATCAGGAGTGTTTCTAGCTTGACGGAGATGTCAGAGTTGGGAGATTAGTTACTTACTTCTCAGTAACTGAGTTGCAGTGCAATAGTTAACAATGGTTGTGCTATGGGCAACACAATGCAACATGATGAGAGGGGTTGCAGTGCAGATGTAGTATTGGCAGTGGGAGGACCATGGGCAGCAACACAGATGCAAAGGGACTTGCAGTACGGATGCAACAGTGTAGAGGATGTTGGGCAGCAGGCCTAGCATCAACACAGGGACCGATGCCACATGATCAGAGTGATGCTCAGTGAGGAGTATTACTAGAGCACAGTACTCGCTAAGAGGGAGTGTTGATTTGGGGTAGCATCAAATGTACTCTAGCCATGAAAATTGGTGGAGAGGCTAAGGCACATGATCTCCAATACCGAGAAAGGGTTGGGCAAATTCTAAACAGTTTGGGAGATGTTAAAATAAATAATATTTTTAATGGAGTCCCTAAGTCTAAACTTTGGGAAAATAAAATATTAATGTGAATTGATATAAAATTGTGTTAGAATGGTCTAAAAGACATGGATCAAGCCAGATCTAATCTTAGCCGTTGATTTGTTAATGAGAGAAGTATAAGAGGAGGCTTGAGGGTCACTTGGAGAACACACCAAGAGATCAAGATTTTGACTTTCTAGGGTTGGGTTTGCTGAGAAAGTCGAAAGAGTTATTAGAGTTTCAGCAGAGGGGCAATGAATATAGAAGCATATAGGCAGACATAGCACTGAGAGGATCATCGCAGTAGCCAGAGAGAGGGACGCAGAAGCAGCCAAGGGTTCACACAGAGCTAGCCAGGGCTCATGCAAAGACAGCCAGGAGCTTCACGGTGCCTCAAAGGGCCAGCATGGGTGATGCAGAGGGCCACAGGATTGACACAGTGCCTCCAGAGGCTGACGCAGGCCAAGTCAGAGTGACGCTGGGCTAACGCTGGGCCAAAGAGAGGCTGACACAGTCCCTAGAGGCTGGCACTGGTGTTTTGTGGGGCAGATTGGAGCAGCCGAAATGTTTACTCGAGGTTTCAGCTAGAATATCTGCTTCCGAGTAGAGAAGTGCTAGTGTCGACATTTTTTTCTGTTGGGTGAGTCGGATTTGGCACCCAGATTGTATTCTAAAACTGCTTAATAAATCAAACCCTCAGATAGCTACACTAGTTTTCCTGCATTGGGTTTTTTTGGGGACATTAGCCCAAAAACAACGGTGTCACTTGTGTGCTTGTTTCTATTTCCTTCAGTTGTTGATCTGTAATGTGTTGAGCATGCACTTGTATTTATTTCCAGTATTTACATGTTAAATAACTTGTTAATTAACGGAACAAGTAGGTAGGAATAAATTAGTAAAATGCATCAAGGGTTTCTAACATGTCAGACTTAGAAATTCCAACACGTACTTGCAACAATTTCATCTCAATATCAAATATAAGATAGGGAGAACCTATAGTATCATTGGCTACCTCAATGTACCTCCAATTACAACACTAACCATGGTCCTCCACTCCTGTAGACATGAGACATCTGGGTGCTTGCAACTCTATGAGAGTGATCTTGACTTCACTACTAGCTACTAGATGTTGAGCACAAGTATGAATGTCATTGACTTTCATAGTCAAGACATAATGTTATGCCATTTGTGCCATTTATGTGTTCCTTCAAGCGAGTGTGCAAACCTAATTTGGGAAGATCATTACAGTCATATGGTAGGACACTTTGACGTGAAAAATACAATGGTTGTGCTAAAAAAGTATTTCTATTGGTCAAAACTTTGCCAAAATGTTAGCAATTATGTTAGGTCCTACACTTCTGGTGCCATTTCCAAACCAACCATTAAGAAGCAAGGCATGTTCACCCCTTTTCCTAACCTTGATAATCCCTAGGAATCCATCTCAATGGAATACATGTTTGGTATTCCTTCGATTAAGCAGAGCAATGACCGCGTCTTCATGGTTGTTGACCAATTTTCTAAAATGGCCATTCTGACAACCTGAAAGAAGAATACCATAGTAGAGGACACTGCGAGGCTCTTTGTTGAATGAGCGTAGGTGCATTTTGAGATGCCATACACCATCATATCAGATTGGGACAATAGGTTGCTGAGCACATTTTGGTCGAGAATCTGGTCACTGTTGAACACCAAACTCACAAAATCCACTACTGTCCACCTTCAATTTGATGGCGAGACAAAGGTTGTCAACAAGATGATCATGCATATCCTGCACATATACAACTCCAAGCATCCACGCACATGGGATAAAAATATCCCCTATGTTCAACATAACTACAATAGAACCCTCCATAGCTTGACTATCCACAAACATTTTTAAGTGGGCAAGGGATTTTCATATATTGGGTTCTATTTATGTAGCACTACCCCTTACGTCCATAGAGGTAAAATATTCCCATGATCACTCGGAGGCCAACAAAGTCACCAAATTCATTGAATGAATTCAGGACATCCATTAATAGGTCCTTGATATTTTATAGAGATGCAATACTAAGTATAAACAACACCATGATCAACATTATATGCCACATAATTTTAGGTGGGAGCAAAGGTTTGGTTGCATTTGTAGAAAGAGTGCCTTATAGGACCACATCAAAAGATTTTTCGACTTTTCTATGGAACTTACACCATAACCAAGGATGTGGGTGATAATTCTTTTGAGGTAAGTATTCCCCCCTTCCTTTGCTTACACCTAGTGCTCAATGTGGACATCCTTCGGCCATAGTTTCCACCATTATTGGGCACATCATAGAGAGAAGAGCAATTAATACCGAAATAGTTGAATCCTGATTGCATGGAATGGGAAACCATGGATTAGATCATGGACACACAGGTTAAGGGCACTCACTAACAGAGGACCCAACTTTATTGGGTTGACAAAGCATGATAGTTCCTACACTAAGGCAAGTGGCTCACAAAGGGCCAAGTTCAACAAAAGTTTACCCATTTGATGGGGGCACTCAAAGAAATGGAGACCATTGATTCCTAAGGGGGGAGGAATGATCCATATGGATATCAGTGTCAACCCACCTATTCCACTGAATCGAAGCGTAGTTCTCTATCTCGACATTATTTCTATAGTTTTTTGGGTCCTGAACTTCCAAGGCCATTTTGAGGCCCTAAACAATGGTTTTTTGATGTGGCAGGGCCCAATAGGTAACCATAGACTCTAGCCTAGCCCTAGTTAGAATGTGTAATTATCAGCGAGGCCTTTCCAACATGATACCAAACATGGCAAACAAATATTGTATGAAAAAGTTACAACCTCGGGAAGTTGATGTACCAACTAACCCCATCGGGGCTGACAAACCTTTGGGTGTTTCATCTCTTAGTTACGTTTTTGGATGTTTAGGGTTTTCTCATTGCTTCTTTAGGTTAAAAAGGACTTTTGACCTCATTTTAATGCACTTTGGTGAATGTGCATAGCCATCACATATCCTCTTAGATAAGATACCACCATTCGAGTGTGTTTGTTTCATTCCACTTTTTTACAGTTTTAGCACATAATTTCCATTTGTTAATAACAATCAAGTTTTATTGTATTTGTGTGTTTTTGTTATAATATATATTTCATTTCATCCCCTTCACAAATTTGAATCATGATATCAATAAAACAAGGGTAATGAATCAACTGTAAGCCTAGGATATGGTAGATAAACACATGAACAAATAAGTTGATGGTGACAAGTTGAGATTTGAAAAGTTAGAATCTCAAGTAGCCAAAATTTCTAGGGGTTTTACCTTATTAATTATCACTCTTGAGAAAAATATTGGTCTCTTTTCATTTTAATGATCACAAGAAACTAGAATATCATGTAGAGATGAAGGAAGAGAAGAAAGAATAGAAGCTTGAAAAAATGGAACTCAAGTAACTAATCTTCCCAACACTTATTTAAAAGGGAAACAAAGGTCAATATCAAGCCTTATGAAGGTGATGAGAGACATGACTAAGTTAAATCATTCTTGTGGAAATTAGAAGTCTATACCACTGTACATAATGCGTGAGAGGAGCATAATTTTTTTTCATACTTCAGTTAGAATGTCATGTGTAGAATTAATGGGAAATCTATAGTGAGACTCGTATAGTGGAGGGAGACCTATAAGAAACTAAGTGTGAGGTATTCAAAAGGCTCCCTAAGTCCCAAATTTTCTATAATGCCATTAAAAAAGCTAAGATATATATTTTGGTCTAAAGAATGGTTCCTACTTACTGAAATTGTTGTAGTTTCTAGCTCCTTGTTGATTCTGGTTCAACAAATCCACAACAAATGTATGGGGAAAAATATGCTCCCAAATATAGGATTAGCTCAACAACTGGCCACCCCTGAGCATCAATATACTATTTCTAACACAATTTATTTTCTCTCACCCCCAAAAGATTCCCTATTCTTACTCCTCCCTTTCTTATATAGAGTCCTTCCATCTTAAAGGACTTGATCCAAATATTCCACTTATCATAATTATATTTTATCTTAAATTGTCTTTCCTCGTGTCTTTATTTTTTTATGCAGTTTGTTATTTTAATTGATTTGGAGCATGAAACAGTTACCCACTTAAATGAACTTGGTCTATAAGGTAACTTAATCATGCATTTCATCATTCCATAATATCATCTTCCACGAAGGTGGGCATCTGTTACCATGACATGAATATCATTTGTCACCGAGACATGAAATTTTCACCAAGACAGGAATATCATCTGTCGACATCTATAACCAAGGCATGCATCTCTCACGAAGATAGGAATGTCATCTGCCACCAAGGTAGATATCTGTTACCAAGATAGGAATATCATCTTCCACTAAGGCAGACATCTGTCACCAAGATAGGAATATGATTTGTCACAAAGGCAGACATCCGCCACCAAGATAGGAATATCATTTTCCACCAAGGTAGACATCTGTCACCAAGATAGGAATATCATTTACCACCAAGATGGGAATTTATCACCAAGACATGATATCATCTATAGGTGCCTGTCACCAAGACAGGAAAATCATTTTCCACCAAGGTAGGCATCTATTACCAACATAGGAATATCATTTTCCACCAAGACAAACATCTATCACCAAGACAAGAATATCATCTACAAGCATTTGTCATCAAGATAGGAACATCAACTACCACCAAGGCAGACATCTATCACCAAGATATTAATATCATTTGCAGGAATTTATGGTTGACATATAATTTCCTCCTTCTTCCAAACTTGTCATCATGACTAAGAAATATTAACACAAGTAGATTGAGTTGTCCCCATACCATCACATCATGAAATGTCATCATAATATTATAATGTCACCACATCTGTATTAGAGACACCATCATAATAAATGAAATCATATGATAACATAATTCTCATGGGTTAGTATTAAGATTGGGGGCATGAGGGGACCACATCATTTTATCTCATCCCTTCATCATTCTTTCGACATATAGGACCCAAATTAGACACAAATACATATCACATGGAGAGCACATAATTTTTACAGGCTAGTATTGAAATTATGGGCATGATGAAACCACCTAATTTTGTCTGGTCCCTTCATCAGTATTTTGACATATGGGGACCTAAATCATACATAAACACATATCATATGGAGAGAAAAAACCCATAATTCTCATAAGCATTCTTGTCATAATTCATCAATTTAGTGAATACCATGGACCATCATCAAATGAATATATTGAATAAATTGGATGTTATGCAACTAGATCATAAAGAAAAAATAAAGATAGATCAATGACTTGAAAATTAACCTCTTCAAGGGGGAATCCTCCTATACATCACATAAATGAACAATTCTTGGATGATACAAATGAGAAGACCTCCTTGGTATATATAGGAGACTAAGGGGTCACAATATAATGGGAGCCTACATAATAATAATAATCTAAGGTCACAACAATAACAATAGTGGCTTCTATGTGGCACTACAATAACAATATGGGGGCTACATGGGCACACCAATAACAATAAGGGGGCTACACTAACAATGACAATAAGGAGGTTACACTAGTATTATATGGGCCTAACATGTCCATTTCCTTAAAAAAAGTGTTGTCCTCAATGCCTGAGTAGTTATGGATGTTTGTGTATAAAATTATCATCCTCTTATGTGGAATATTCAATAGGTAAGTTCTTCCACTTAATGAGATACTATGAAATTGTTTGATTTCGTAGCTGTCAGGTTCTTATTTCTGTGACTGCTTCAAGCTCCAATATGATTTTTCCTTTTTTTGTCAAGTTTTGGAAATATTGTTTGAACTAGGAGCTTATCACCAATAACCTTATTTAAGCATGAAACATGGAAAAATGGGTATACTCAGGAAGACGCAGACAACTCCAATGTGTATGCCATAGCACCAATATTTTGTAACACCTTGTAAGGACCATAGTACTTGAGTGATAATTTATTATCCTTCTTAGCTTCCTTGAGGGACATTTGTTTGTATGGTTGTATCCAAAAAAATACCCAGTCACCTACGTCAAAACTTCTTTCACTACAATGTTGATCTGTTTGTTGTTTCATTTGATTTTGCACCAAAGTGAGGTTATCCTTTAAGAGTTGGATAACTTGTTGTTGATACTCGATGTGATCTTCCACTGCTTGAACCTTATAATTTTCTCTTAAATATGATGTGATGGATGGTGGATGATATCCATAAATTTCCATATATGAGGTGATTTTGGCTGCAATATAAAAGGAAGTGTTATACTACCATTCAGCCAAAGGTAACCACTTGACCCATTGTGTTAGTTTATCAGATACAAAGCAATGAAGATATCCTTCCAAACATTTGTTCACTATCTCAATTTTTCGTCAGATTGAGGATGATAAGATGAGCTATGAGCTAATTGAGTACCAAGATAAGAAAATAATTTTGTCCAATAATTTCTAGTGAAAATGGGATCTCTGTCACTTACAATAATCTATGGCTTTCCATGTAGCTTTTGAATTGTTTCCGTAAATGCAGTAGCAACTGTACTAGATTTAAAAGGATGAGATAATGCACAAAAGTTTTTATACTTAGTAAGTGTATCATCTACCACCATGATGAGTCTCTTTTCTTCAGACTTTGATAAATCTGTGATAAAATCCATTGATACCTCCTCCCAACGTTGACTTGGAATAGCTAAAGGTTGTAACAGATGACAAGGTCTTAATTTTCTCAACTTTATTTTGTTGGTAAACCAAAAATTCTACCACAAACTTCTGAATATAATATTTAAGGCCATACCAAAAGAATTCCTTCTTGACCATGTGCTAGGTTTTTAAAAATCTCGAGTGCCCTCCTAAGGGGGATTTATGCAATTCCAAAAGAATCTTTTGTTTGAGTTGGGAATTATTACATAGATATAAGCGATCTTTGTACCATAATGAATCATTTTTCTAGATAAATGTATCAGATGTATTGGGATCTTGCTGCAACTTTTAAATGAGTGTCCACACCTATTTTTCATTCTTCCATTCATCCCTTGCTTTATTTATCCACTCAGGTTGGATAATAGAAATGGCACAAAGAAATGCTTCCACATCCTCATATTTTCTTGAGAGTGCATCTGCAACAACGTTTTGCTTCCGTTTTTTGTAGATGATTTCAAAGTCATAGCCCAACATCTTTGTGACCCATTTTTGTTGTTCTTCTGAAGATAATATTTGTTCCAAAAAGTATTTAAGACTATCATGATCTGTTTTTACCTTGAATTTTCTTCCCATTAGGTAAGGTCACCATCGCTTTAGTGCATGTAGTATTGCTAACATTTCCTTCTCATAAGTAGGTTTTTGTAAATACTTTCCATTGTTTGGACGACTTTCAAAAGCAATAGGTCTTCCTTCTTGCATTAAAACAACACCAATTCCATTTCCTAAGGCATCACATTCCACAATAAATGTTTTTGCGAAGTATGGTGTAGCTAAGACTGGTTCTTGGCACATTGCCTCTTTAAGATGTTCAAATGCCTTAGTTGCTTATGGAGTCCGATAAAATGCATCCTTCTTTAATAATTTTGTTACAGGCGCTGCTATTCTCCCATAATTCTTAACAAACTTGCGATAATACCCTGTCAACCCAAGAAATCCTCGATGATACTTTAGGGTTGTGGGGATTTTCCATTCCTTAATGGCTTTAATTTGTTAGGGTCTACCTTAGCAACCTCATGAGATACAATATGACCTAAATATTCCACTTCTTGTACTCCAAAGAGACATATGGAGGTTTTCTCTGCGTATAACTGTTTCTTCTCCAATAGTTTGAGCACCCTGTCAACATATTGAACATGATCCTTCCAAGACTTATTGTAGATTAGTATATCATCAAAAAATACTCACACAAATTTTCAAAGGAAAGTTTTGAAAATGGAATTCATCAAACCTTGAAATGTGGAAGATGTATTAGTAAGGCCAAAAGGCATGACCAAAAATTCATAATGACCTTCATGAGTTCTGAATGTTGTTTTCGGTATGTCTTCAATATTCATTCTAATTTGATGATATCTTGAACGAAGTCTAGCTTGGTGAAGTAAATTTCTCCATGTAAATCATCCAACAATTCATCAATGATAGGAATGGGAAATTCATCTTTAATAGTGAGGTTTTTTATCTCCCTATAATCCGAACACATACACAATGATACATCCTTCTTGTGCACCAATACTACTAGAGTAGAGAAAGAACTCTGGCTATGTTGAATTATACCGACTTCTAGCATTTCTGCAACCATATGTTCATTCTCACTCTTTTGGGAATAAGGATATCCATAAGGCCTAATGTTTGGAGGAACACAGTCTGGAATCAAGTGAATAGCATGATCATAATCACAAATAGGTGGGAGGCCTTTGGGAGACTCAAACACCTTGGAATGATTGTCCAAGACTTTTTGGAGATCAAGAGTAATGGATTATTTCAATGTTTGAACCTTTGGTGAGCATAATTGTGCAATTATGCCCCGCTGTTCATTCTTCAAAAGTTTTTTCATGCCATTAGAGTTTATTATCTTCCCTGGTTTCCCTATGATACCCCTTAATTCAATTTCTTTCCTTTGTAGATAATTTGCAATAAAAGTTCTTGAAACTTAAAAGTTATCATCCCCAAAGATTGTAACCATTGGACTCCTAGTACAACATCAATACCACTCTTTGGAATGGAAAGGATTGGACTATTCAATATATATTCCCCCATTGTTAGCTTGACATTATGGGACTTTCCAGAGCAATTTATAATTCCTCCATTTGAAACCATCACTTGACACTCCGTTGCTGGATATAGAAAGAAATTCAATTTCTTGGCTATCTTACAATGAATAAAATTATGGGTACTACCCGAATCAATCAATACTATTACCTTTTTATTTTTGATATATCCTTCTATCTTGAGAGTTTGAGGAGCGGTAATTCCCTCCAATGCATTACAAGATATGGCCGGATTCATTTATTCTTTCTTTGGCATTGGTTCTTGGTGTATATCCTCTTTTTTTGATGTTTCTTGTTCCTTTTCTTCCTCCTCTTCACAATCTATGTAAAATAATTTCTTCTCAGCACACTTATGACCTTTAGTGTATTTTCTATCACAACTGTAACAAATACATTTTTCTCTTTTTTCCTCTAGTTGTTGTGGTGTCAACCTTGTAGGGTGTAGGAGGCTAGGAGCAACAACACTTCCATCTTTATAGTTGTGAGCGGTATACTTCCTTTTTGCCATAATTTTGCTTTCAAATTTTCTTGCCACCCTAAATGCCGTTTGCAATGAATTAAGTTCCCAAAAACGAACCTCATGTTGGATGTTATCCTTTAAATTCCCTATGAAGACATCAATCCTACGCTCCTTTGGAATATCAGTTACCGTGATATTCAATTTTTTGGAAGTCCTCAATGTGCTCCGCCATTGAACCCTTTTGTTTTAGATTTATCAATTGGCTAAAGAAGGTGTTACTCTTTGCATCCTCATAATGTGTTATCATGTCCTCCATAAAAATTGACCAAGTTTCAAGTGTTTTATGAGAACAAAGTCATTGATACCATACAAACTGATTGGGTTGCAAATATAAATATGCAATGTTTACCTTTTGTTTGTGTTGCACATCATGTAGATCAAAATATTGTTCCATTTTTAGTATCCATGTTACCGGATCCTTGCCATCAAACTTCCTCATATCGATCTTTGGAATGTGGTTGGCCTTAAACCCAAAGTTAGATTCTCTAAAATTACGATTAACATTCCTTTGTTCTCATCATGAGTTTCATGGAATACCTTGTTGCTGACTCGCCATTAGGAAGCATATATTATAGCGACTTTGTCAAACCTTCCTTCAAACTTCCATATATGCTTTTAAATCATCCTTCAGACCTTTTATATCTACTTTTATTTTTTATTCTAAACCATCCATCTTAACATGCATCATCAATTTCAATTCATTTTTGGTTACTCTTTGTGGCAACAAAATTTGTTGCACTTGGTCTCATAATTTTGATATATCATGTTGCATTTCTTCCTCTTCTTCATGTGTCATAGTAGAGCTTTTTGGTTGCTTACCGAGAGTATCGATTTTTTGTTTCGAGGCATATTGGAACTAAATAACGATATCTATACTTTAATATTCCCTTTGAATTACTTGAGACTGATTTTTTAAACAAAACTTATGAAAATTTTAAAAAATACACATTTTTTGTTTTCTTGCTTTTTGGAGCTTGATCTTGAAAGTGTTGTATATCCGTAATTTCAGCTCTCTAAGGTCTGGAATTTTGTCCTCTGAGTCTTCTTTCAAATTCCAGAAGTCAAATTGATATTGGATTCTTCAAGGTAAATTTATGCTCGATCTCCCATGATGACTTGATTATGGACTGGTTCAATAAAGCGAAATCGTACGGAATTCCATGTTTAACTATTTCAACCTTCAACCCTGAAAATGATACAAGGAAACCTAAAATTTATGAAATTTTAGCCATTTTTTGCGAAATTCAAATATGATGATTGTAGTGAAAGTTATGATGATTTTTTGTAGGTCACATGTTTGAGACTGAATTCTGGAGCATGCACAAACCCTAAATTCTTCAAACCATATATCAGAATATATAGCGAACCAAGATCTGAAATTTTTACACGAAGTTAACCAATATTTCAACTCCTTTTGGTAAAAATTTCATCTTCTAAATCCTCACATTTTTTTTTTATAGAGAATATTCCAAGATTATATGTTTGAAGCAATGAAACCATAGAATCCAAAGCTCTGATACCAGTTTTTATGCAACCAGATCATAAAATAGAAGAAAAGATAAATCACGACTTGAAACTTAGACTATTTGAGGTTGAAGCCTCCGTTACATCACATAAATGAACAATTTTTGGATGATACAAATAACAAGACCTCCTTGGTATATATAGGAGTCTAAGGGGTCACAATGTAGATAACAATAATAATGTAATGGGACAACAATAACAATAGTGGATTCTATGGGGCACAACAATAATAATATGGGGGATACATGGGCACAACAATAACAATGGGGTGGCTACACTAACGATAACAATAAGGTGGCTACACTAACAATAACAATAAGGAGGCTACACTAGTATTATAGGGGCCTAACATTGGATCTCTTTCAGTCATTATATTTATATCATCATTTTCTTCTAGAAAATAAATCAACATCTTGAGGAGGAGAAAATTTCATAAATATGTCATCACAAAGAGACATATTGTTATTACTATAAATACCATCTACATGTATTTGGCTAATTTTGTGCATGACTCATTAAACACCCCAAGATATAAGTTCACAAAACATGATAATATAGTTTCATCTAGACATAATTTAGCCACCAAAAGAATAGTTGTTTGAAACTCTTATCTTGAGTCGAAGTTAACCAATCCTAATCAAATAAACAGGGAAAGTCATGAAGCATAGTGTTTGCGTCCTGCCAAGTAGCATATCTTGGACTATATTGATCCCATTGGACCTTAACTTGTTCAATTTATTGGTTCTTGAGTCATTGAACCCTGTGGTTTAGTATAGAGAACGTTCCACTTTGGAGAGAACCTCTTTCTGAGACCATCAAATTCCATTACTTTGGCTTGATGCTTCATTTGGTGGTGGATTATGAAAACATGAATTTTGTGTTGTGTTCGAGGTTGCTCTTTCTTGTTGTACATCATTGTTGCTTGAATCCAACCTAAAGCCTTGGACAATTTTTGGACCACCACATTCCCAACACTTTAATGGGCCTTGATTCTTTGTATGAACCTAATGTTGACCATCCAATTCTCTTTCTCTTCCTCTTTTTAATCTCAAATAGGTTTGAGCCTTCTGTAACTTCAATATTCTTGGAGGTTCCCCACGAGTTGCATTAGCCATCCTCGATAGATTGTTATATCTTCCATAGGTCCGTTATTGACGCCTTCCAATTCTTGCGGTCTTTTCTTTGGAGGTTTATTTTATCCTTTCTTCAGGTTTCTTTACTTGATTCTTCATATCCATCATCTTTTGCAATTGTATATCCAAACTTATTCTTTTTGGCATAGTGGTCGGTTTCCACATGGAAACTTCAACACAAATTGAAGGATCAAGGGTCATGAAGAAATATTTCAACTTGTCCTTCATCATCAACCATATTGTCCACATGATGGACTAATGCATAGAGTTCGACTTTATAGACCTCTATTGATCTTCCATTTTGTGTCACTACATGAAAGGCTCCCACTTGTTGGTGTTTGTATTCCTTGGACAAGAACCTTGTTCTAAAAGATTCCTCAAACATTTCCCATGTAACTTGCAAAGGAATAACTTGTAATTTAGTTTCTTCATTTACCCATCATGACAAAGGTTCTACCTTGAGAAGTATCATTACTATATGTGCCTCTTCCATTGTGGAGTATGCTTTAAAGGATAGAGCCCTCTTAACCCCTACAATCCAAGATTTCACTAATTATCCCTCATCTTGACCTATGAATTCAGGTTGTTTGGATTTTTCAACTTCCTTCATAATATCTTATATTGCTGTACCTCTTTCAAGAATTTGTAACAACAATGTGCAGTTTGTATGACCGAATGCATCTAAATTTATTCTATTAAAAACCCTGTAAATATGAACCTTTAGAATTGGTCTACATTATATACAAATTTCTCCATTATTATGAATACATGACCTCTAGAATAACAAGTTTGTTGAGTTTACTTTCAAGTTGTGGAGAAATAGAATGTTTGAAGAAGAAAAGGAGATAGGAAGAATGTCATTTTGGAAACTAGTATGTAAGTGAGGAAATGGTATTCATGCATTTCTTTTGCAATGTTGCAGTGGTAGGTCATGATATTTTAATGGATAGAAAGTGGGGCTGGAGAGGTGTGAAGTGGTTTAATATAAAAACAACATTTGATCAATTTTAAAAAGAATGGAGCTAATTTTATAATATAAAATTTATGCCAAAACCATTTTTCAAATTGAGGTATAATTTTGACTAGCAAGTTGTACATCAAACAAACTATTGAATTAAACCATATTTAACGGACTCTCAAGCTTATAACTAAAACAAAACGATTCATAATAATATGTTTCCTTTAGAGACAATGTGATGTGTTTCCATAGTCTTATTTGGGCATATAAATATCAATCTCAAAATTAGAATGAATTATCTTGTAACTTAACATCTATTTGATGGTTGAAGCAACCTTAAAATAACCACTTTTTGCATTTGGATTTGTACTAATTTAGCATCTATCCAATGGAGAGAATAGGTCTATTCAACACCAATATAAACATGTCTCTCAAAGGGATATAAAACATACCCCGGAAAAAAAACATATTAGAACAATGTTACGATGTGTACATGAAATTTAGTAATCAAAGTAGCCCCTTAGTTGTATTAAAAAAATAAATAGTGCCAATTTGAAATAGTTTAGTTTGTGCTTGGGTTATCACAATAACCATGTCATAATTCATAGTAAATTCATGCTTGATAAATTTGTATTCTATACTAAATGAAGAAAATCTCTTAAAGGAATAGAAGCACATCAAACATGGGAAAGCCTCAACAGTATGTGCGAAGCTACGTTCCATGATTCTTGACTTGTTGGATTAGTAATGTAAGTAAAGCATGATCCGCATGAAGAAATATCTAGCTGCATCGAACCACAATCCTTTCCAACTAGAAAATCATAGTCAGTGCAATCCACAAATTTGGAGGAGAACGTCTATTTTTTTTCAATGTAACAAGGAGGACATTGTTGAAGGTCCATCTTTATCAATGGAAACCTAGAATTTTTTTATAATAATACGAAGGTTGTACTAGCTTGAAATCATAACAATAGTCTCCTAAAGATTTTGAATTTATAACAATAATAAGACAAACCACATACTAGGTTTAAAGGGATATTACGATTTTACCTTTTGAAACAAAGTTCACAATTTATCGTCTCAAACATCCTTGAACAAAATCCCAAACCCCTGCTTGAATAACATCCCAAACCCTAATTTGTTAGGTAAAAACCAAATCCGATTTACAAATATGCTTACCGACGGTTTTGCTAGCTAAATCTTAACCTATGATGATCCCATTGAATGCTATTTTATGAATTCTTGTTTTAATAAATCTCTTGTATCTTATTACCAATTGAATGCTATTTTATGAATTCTTGTTTTAATAAATCTCTTGTATCTTATTACCTTAAGTTTAAGTGGTTAGAATTGAGAATAACTTTTTTACCGTATTGACATAGGGATTCTCAAAATTAACACAAACTTCCACGACTTATAAATTAAACACATATATTTGGAAGACATTTTAACCATCACTTTTATAACTCCCATTGATGACTTAAATAGGCCACCAAGCCCACGATCACCATTTTTTGAGTCTCGTTTAGTCTCACAACCTTGCAAATATCCTTCTTGGATATAGGCTTTTTGACTTCTCTGTTCGTCGAGCAGAGTTCTCACCAAATTTGCAATACATCAACTGTGTGGTCCTACATAAGCATGATCATCCTCCACATGGGGCTACAATAATAGCCTCTAGGCTCTTATTCGATCCATTGCGCTCACAACCCAAGAATGCAGGTATGACTCCATCTATAACTTCCATCTTCCTTGGTTTCTTCAACTAACTTAGATGATCAGAGATCAACTTGACGAACTTGAGAATTCAACCCAAAAGTTGCACTTCTTATGAAAATAGATCTCTCGCACATGTCCACACATCACCCTCTCTCGTGTACTGATCTAGTTGCTACACATTGTGCACTTGTTCTCACAATGCGAAAATTACCTCTTTCTTTCTAACTTTTTTTCATCCAACTACTTAAGCCATCAAAGTCTGGAAAATTCCATTAAAGCCATCATATTTCACACTGCTACACTGGTTTTCAAACATAGGATATCTAGTTTTATTTTATGACGATGGAAAATTCAACCAAATATTGGATAATTCACTTAACTATATTTCTAAAAATATTATCTTGTTGCACTTTAAACAAATTTGCATGCAAGCTTTCTCTTGTGCAAACATATCTGGAACGGTCACACCGGCATTGATCACAAGAAAATATAGATCACTGTCACGCTGACTGTAAGTCAACCATTTCCTTTTCAAATTTAGGATGATCCAGTAGACCAACCATCTCAAGGTTACTGTCGTTGGCCTTCTGGATCCAATCGAGGAAATCTAAGCGAATGGTGTAATCACCCTTCTATATATGGGTGAGTCCTTTCAAATTAGAGTTTATTCGCGAAAAACAGAGTCATGCTCACTTTGGACAACCTTGAAAAGTGCTTCATCATCTATGTTCTTCGAGAGATCTTTAAACTATAGATCCAATCTAATCATCAATAGTGGTTGTGTACTATGATCACTAAGGACCAATCCTTCAGCATTTTTTACACCCCTGCCTCAGCTCCGGTGCTTTCTTCCTTTGAGCACTTCTTCGCAAGACCTCCAGTTGGCATTGTTCTTATGCCAGAATCATATTTGCCACAAATCTTGGATGAACATAGTTGCCATAACAGATGTAAACGATTTGCTCAATAAGTAATATTACTTGCAAATTCGTCACTGTTCTGTGAATCTGTTGTCATTGAGATTGGCACCCTGAAACTTTGATGCTTTTGGTTCAGATCTAGATGTATTCACCATGTTAAAAGTCTAATCCCTCACATAAGTTAAATCATGAAACTTATTTATTGGATGTCGATTTAATTGGTTGAACATCAAAACAATCTTTGGGCTTTAGCCACTCTAAATTAATATGCTCTGAAGATTAATTTGCAGTAGTGTTTTTTTTTTGAATGCCACGATACTTACTGATAAATGTTGTTTTGCATATGATGGGTTTACCCACTAGGATTAATCCACGCAGATCCATTCCAGAGGCTCCTATGATCAGTTTTTTAGCTGGGTTTTTCGACAGGGCTGCGCAGGGCCATCGGTGTGGATGTGCGGTGGTTATCAAGATGATGACATCTTATCAATTTCATTTTCACTGGAACAGGGTACACATAGAAGGGCTGAAGTTATATTGTGCAAAGAAGCTTGGTATTGATTCTTTGCACATTCTGGGTGACTCTTAGGTTGTCATCGAATGACTAAATGGTTGATGGTCGATCCTCATTTGATCCGCCTTTACTATTCAATTGGTTGCGCAGGATTGCTCGGTTGAAATCTATGTTTCAACATACCAATTGTGTTCATGGAGTTCAATTCCACCTTGCAGTATATTCTTCTATGTTCTGCGTCGCTGGAACTTTTCTGTTGGTTTGATCCGTTTCTATTTTCATATGTTTTTTACATGCACCCAGATCGGATGTTTTCTCCCGGATGATATGAATTTTTGTTAAGCTCTTATGCAGTATATTGGTCTTCTATCTATCTGGATGTGTATACTCTTCTATCCATCTGGATGTTGATTGTGTAAGCTTCTAAGCAAACTTAGATTTTGTAATACTAGTCTACGGTGGTTGTGTAATGGTAGAACACTTGTTATTTTGGATGATTGACAGTTATTTCCTCACTCGATGCGCAGATAATTGAAGCTTTTCTTCATCTAGAGTTTTATGTAAATGTACCGGTTTTTTGCAATATAAAACTCATGTTTTTTCTTTCCCAGAAAAACTCTTGTTCGTCATATCATTTCTTGGATTCCAGTGTTTATTAGCATTATTCACAAATTGGTTGGAGCACTGGTTATATTACTTTATTATGACATGTATGACATGTTTGAGCATTCTGGGGCACACCAATACCCTGAATTTCCTTCCAAATAGATCCACAACATATGAAGTGGTTATCGTTAAGAAGTTGTATATGTCATGTTAAGAACTAACATGTATTTATGTTATATATGACTAATCATATTTATGAGGGATCGGATATTAGTGTTAAGGTCCACGATATAGAAGGATTTGGTGTTCGGATATTAGTGTTAAGGTCCACTATATAGAAGGATTTGGTGTTGCTGTAGTTGAACCATAGAGTGTTGTTAGCCATGGTGGTTATAATGCTTATTAATAGGTAGAATTCACATATCTATAAAGGCGTTATGTTTATGGTTAGTATGTTTATGGTTAGTAGTTGGTATTGGTTGTGAATATTTGTGAAAGAGGAACATTGGAATGAAGGTTAATTCCTATTGTAATTGAGTCGAGAGGCTCATTCTACAGGCCATAATGAGAGATGTTTTCTACAGTTGTCTATCTGTTCCCTATAAAATAAAAATAAGAATAAAAAATAAAAAATTATGTTCTAAATAGAAAAATAATGTCGCCTATAATAAAAAAAATGAATATGCTGCAACAAAAAAAATGTGTCTGTAAGATGTTTAAATCTTAAACTTTTCAAAAATATTTCAACCAGAGATTTAATCTCAACTATAATAATAAAAAAATGAATATGTTGTAATTAAAAAAATGTTTATAGGATGTTTAAATCTTAAACTTTAAAATAATATTTCAACAAGAGATTTAAATAAACTATTTGAAGGTCTACATTAACTAATTTATGTAAGTTTTTATGATTAAAATGTTTATTTGGTCCTATATATATACTCTATTTAGCGTTTAAAAATACAATTTAAATAATGAAATTTTACACTCTAAAGAAGTTTGTATGTGAAGAAATTTGATCCCTCTCAGCTCATGTTAGATCCATACTTAAGATGGATCTATGCTGGTTAGGGATTTGTTGACGGTGCTTGACCTGCCAACAAAGGGGATCGCCCCGATGTGAAGTCCCAACTAGACCTCACACCATTTGGTGTAGGAGTCCCATTCGGTACGATGGCTCAATTGCCATTATCTCAAAGATTTGCCTTAGCTCTTGTCGTTCAACACATGAGAGTGTTATGCTTGTATCTTCAAAAAGTGAGGTGAGTATGCCTGGTGTGTGTTTATGTAACTTATGTCCGGGTTCTCTTACTGCAAAGGGAGAGAGTAAAAGTGATCCTTTAGATGAGAGGTAATAGTACCACCCAAGGAGAGATGCACGCAAACCAGAAAGGGTTTATCGAGCATCCAGCGAAATAGTCCACAACAGATGAGGTAGTTGTTAAAACCGAGGTGAAGGGGACAACATGTACACCACCCAGCAGAGTAGTCCACACGGATGTGACTGTCGTTATAACCAGAAAACAAAGATGGTATGTGGAGTATCCCACGGAGTAGTCCATAAGGATGTGACAACGGTGATAGCCAATACACAAAAGTGGTTTGTCTAGTATCCCGCGGAGTAGTCCATAGGGATGAGACAACGATGATAAGAAATACAACACATATTCAACAATGTAAGTACTAAAATAACCAAAGTAGTTCAACTATCTTAGTACAGGTTAAGAAAAAATGCATTACAAATGTTTAAAGAGTAGTTTTACAAACATCTACAAAACATTAGTGAAAACGTGTTGGTCTTAACAGGCTTCTGAATTAAGAAAAAGTCCCAAGACACATATGTACACTATACATCACTAGTCCCAGTAGTGGGACATTGGAGCCACTCCTTGCTCCTCAAAGAACAGACTACAAACTCTCAAGGCTATGTGGGAGGAGCCAAGGTGAAAAGTCCTTGCTCATACATTGGGAGGGGTATATATAGCCAAGGGTGATGCTTGACCCTTGTGACTCTTGGACTACCCTCATGACCGTTCAACTTCTAATGAATTTTCAAAGACATGACTCTTTAAATTCTTGTGTGCATCCATTGGACTTCACTTTACATTACATTCAGTTATAACAAATATGGCCCATAACGGTGATGTGGTCAAGACAACTCATGACACAACTCGACATGACATTGCTGACATGTACTAGCTGACTGTGGTGTCCATGTCAAGCTGTTGCGTTGGCTGAGTGATAGATGTACTCTTGGTGTGCTTTGTCTTCTCCTCCGCGTGACATAGTGTTGTGGGGTCTTCGATGGTCTTGGTCTTGCTTGATGGTTCAATGCATGTGTTCCTTTCGCTTGTTGCTTGATATGCTTGGTACGTCTGTCCAACTGCAAGCAAGTCTTCTAGCATGTGTGCTCATTCTTCATCCCGTTTGTCATATTGCCATGATCTATCAGTGTACATGTTGCTGCATTTCACTCATGACGGGACGACATCAAATCCAAGACCTCCTATTCTAGTATGATGCATTATTCTTGTGCTTCGAGTGACAGGGAGGGAGGAAAACTCACTGATACAACGCAGAGCGCAACTTAGGCTGGAATGAGGAATTCCGGGAGGACAACCTGCAATGTCGGGAAAAACTACACAATGACCACTGGGAGTCAGAATTGCACAGTGAAAGTCACCAATGTCAGTTGTAAGGTGGGACCTTGAGGGGGGACACCTCTGGGCAATTTACAGAGGGTAGAAAGAGCGGAGCTGTAGAGGGACCGCTAGGCAGTTCTATGCAGTTTCCAGAGGGAAGACAGATCGGAGCTGCAGAGGGACTATTGGGCAGTTCTGCACAGTTTCCATAGGGAAGACAAAGCAGGGATGTAGAGGGACTCTTGGGTAGTTCTGCGCAGTTTCCAGAGGGAAGACAGAGCAAGGTTGTAGAGGGACTACTAGGAAGTTCTGCACAATTTCCAGAGGGAAGACATAGCAGGGTTGCAGAGGGACCTGCTGAGAATGACTGCACAATTTCTGGCAACAATGCAGGACAGGTAGTAGGGGAACTGCTGGACATGTCTGTGCACTTTTTGAAGGCAGTGAAAAGCAAGGCAACAGAGGACTAGCTGGGCATGTTTGCATATTTTTGGAGAACAGTGCATACCCAAGTCCCAGAGAAGTGCAAGCTTCTAGTAGGCAAGAAGGAGGCATGATGACTGTGCTTAATAAATGTGTAGTTGAGTTTGGTCATGGAGGCAGTCTCTACACAATTTTGGGAGGAAGTCTGGCTACTCACCTTCGAGATTGCACAATACAACTGCGCTGGAGGACAACCTCAAACACTGCACAATTATGGGCAGCAAATCAAGGTCATTGAGGTCTGAGACTGCATAGTGCAGCTTAGTCGGGGTCAGATGGAAGAGAGTTGTTCGGTCAGTCAGATTTTCAGGAAAATAGCCAAGTGTCGAAAGCAAGTGAACTTGTGCAGACTGACATTGTGATCATACAGTTAACATACTTGACAATGAGACAACATAGACCACCATGAAAACAAGACAAAACATGCCCTCGGTGAGACTGTCTTAAAGCTAAGAGCGACAATCACGACACTCGTGATAGACCTTCAGACAACTGTGATGACACTTACGTGACAATGCTTACAACTTTGTGTGTGAGTTCAATGGGTGTTTACATAGCGAAGACAACCCAAACACACAAAGACAAACCTTCAAAATCACTAGAATAAGATCACAAGCATGACAAAGAAATCAACATCCTAAAAGATGACTGTCGGTCAAACAAGCAAAAGGGTGGAAAGACTTCACAAGAGCTCATGGGGTGAACTCAAGTGTTTGCAACCATCAAAGGAAAAACCAAGGAAGGATCCAAAATTTGGATGCAAGCCAAAATTTTGGAGGGTGTTGTAGCCACTACAACACTTGGTGACACACTAGTTGAATACCAACTTCTCTATTTTGGTTCATTTTCAGCGCAGGGCCTTGGCGTTTCGGGGAGTATTGATTTGTTGTGTGGATCACTTCGGCTTCCCTACTTACCCTATGGATAGACACGGTTCACCTTGTACTAACTCAGTTGAACATAATAAAAAATTTAGCCAGATCACAGTGTTTCAAATCGGGAAGGGTAATTTGGCTCGCGAGCTTAAGATTTTCATAGTATAGTTTTTCATCTCTGGTGTTGCTCTGCTACCAGCAGGGCTAGACAATACCTCGACAGAGTCACATAGGAACACAAACATTTCTCCACTTCCAGCGAGCCTGGAAAATACCTTGGTGGAGTTGCCTGCTTCACCTCTCTATGTAGGAAGCCTTTCTCTTCTTTCGCCTTTGTTATTTTTTTAAAGAGAACTGTTTATAGGCACTTATTTATTTTTGGGGCCGAAGAGGGATCTTGAATTATTGAGAGAAGGGGAGGTTGTTCCTTCAGAGAAGCATGTAAAGACCTCTGATTTAGTTTTTCTCGTTTAGATTTTTCCCTTCTCTGTTTTTACTAGTTGGATAAGCTTGAACACGCTAGAGCAAAAAATTGAGTATAGGCACAAGGTTTGTAAGATTGGACACGGGTTCATGGTTCGACCAAAACTTTCCTTACAGATGAATCGTATTTTCTGTCAATACTTCATCGGTTAGAAGTTACAACCAAGAACAAGGAAGACAAACATAGGACTGGCTAAGGGCTGTGGTGTCACAAGACTCTTTGAACTTTAGCCACATGCATGTTTATAAGTCAGAACACATTGCAGGCACAACACTTATTCACGTAGTGCAAACAAACAGAAAAATCAACACGAAAGGAAAAAAAATATGAGAGGAAAGGTGTACACAACAAGGAAACAAAACTAGAAGACAAGAAAGCAAAATGACTAAAGAAACATGATGTAAAATAAGAAAACCATGACAGACTACTAGTGCAAGATGAGTGCAAGGAAGGGAAAACTGAGATGCAACTAATCCTACTCATATCCTAACAACTAAACAGTTGGGGTTACGTGAAATATCCAGTGAAGCCACCATATTCACTTTCGACTTGCATCCACAAAGATACAAGCGATTAAAACAGATAAAAAATAGTGTGTAACAGAAAATACAAAAACTTGAACAAGCTGCACACGAAAAGGAAGGTCTTGCCCGTGGGCAAAATGATGTGTCACAAACACCCAATACATATGCTTACCTTTATGATGGATACCATTATTCAACAAACCTCAGAAGCCTCTTGTGAGTGTGTCTTCATCTGCACCGAGCTTCTTAGCAAGTACGAGGAAGGATTGAAGTTTTTTACCTACAACATGGCTTTCCAAGTAACATTGTTTCAACCATTGAGCGATTGGATCATAAAATTCATGATGGTTGTTTGGACAACCTTGTGATTCGTGAAAGGGTAAATTTTCGATTTGACAGACAGGATCATGATGGGAATCTTGTAAGAAACAATATGTCTGATCATTCTCAATAGTCATGCCAAGACAGTGAGGACCTACCATAACCATTATCACAGTCTGAAGTGCCTCATCTGCTTGATGTAAATCTGAAGAGAGAGATGTCAAATGGTGAAGATCAGAGAGCGCGAAGAAACTATCATTGGATGTGCTGTTGGGAAAATCATAAGCTGAATGACAGTCACCCAAGATAGAGGGATGATCATATGAGCTGGTTGAAATATCAAATTCCCAGTTTGAAATGAACAAAGACAAATTCATTCGAACAATCTTGTGAACGCTCTGAACAACGAAACCAAGTTCGCTATGAGCTAGACATGAAAGACCACCTTCTTGTAACTGGTGAAATATTGCGCAGGCACCATGGTCATCACATGAATGTAAAAAGGATGCAAGCACTGTGAATGTGTGAAATCAGTTGGGGCATGGTGAATGAAGAGGAACTTGATTCATGTGATATCTTGTGTGTTCATCATCACCCAAAGAGATTTTTGGTGTGATGAGCGGACAAATTTGTAGTACAAGGATTGCAAGAAGACCAAGGAGCTGGTCATGAAGAGGGAAATTCGATAGTATGATTGTGGGCAAAGAGAGTCTTTGAGATGATCAAATTCACAATTCCATGACTTCATGAGAGACAAAAATTCCCAACTCGAGTTTGATGTATGAGACGTGCATGAAGACGGGTATGTTATAACATATTTGTAGATTTAGCCATAAGTGAAATTTTGAAAATTTGAAAGATCACACTCGGAATACCATTTTTTTTTACACGGGAGTCCACATCAATTGAGACCATGCAGATAGATGGATTGTGCATGAGAAACCAAATCTGAGTGGGTTCGAGGGGCTTACAAAAGTCACGAGTTCCTGACATAACCATCAACGGGCGTTGAAGTGCCTCGACTCCCTGGCACGTCCCAGAACTTTCCATAATTGCATAATCATATTTTGAAGCTTGAACCAGATCATGCATGTCTTGAGGATGGTTGTTTTTGCTAATTTCAAAACTGCTCTCAGGATGTTAGCTTTCTCTGTCACAGGTTGCACTAGATTTTTCAGCATTAGCAAGCTAACTTGAAGAGTTGTCTTCATGTAAGAGAAGAGATGACTGGGAATGGGAAGTACGCTCTCTGATTAGACTATTTTCAACTTTATCACAAACAACCTCATTGCTTTGTGTCAATTGAGGAGATAACTAATCGGATGAAGAAACAAGAGAACATGGAGCATCTCTGATGCATGTGGGTGTGTTGTGAATGGTAGGACACACGAGTAAGTGAGGTGAAGAGGAAGTTTCGATATGAATGTCTTCTTTGACCAGAGCACATTCTAGATCTGAGTTAGAGCTTCATGAGAAAACCAAAGATCACATGATGGGCTTGGTCATTTGTCACAACATATGGAAACATGGGAGTGATGACTAAATAAGATTGGGGGTCGATTGAAATAATTAATTGTACAAGATGGAAATCCCTGTGGCTATACTCATCGAACATTTTAATCATCATTTCAGCGAGTTGACCAAATGAATTGATAGAGGCAAAGGGTAATGTGTAACACCAACTTTGAGCACGACCTTTGAATGTGAGGGTGAGTAATACAATCCAAACATCTTCATACTCTATCTTGTAGCGTAGGAAAAAGTTTATAACTTGGCACACATGCACACGAAAAGATGGTTCACCCTCACCACTGAACTTTAACTCAGATAGGTCATGGATAACTTCCGTGGGGATGGTACATTCGAACTTTGGAGAAAGACATCTTGGGATTATGATGTCAGGAAGAACCATTTTAAATAAGAGATTCAAACCAGAATCTATGGGCACAACCTGTCGTCTAGCTGTCCTTCTAGTGCCATTTTGTTGATGGCATTGGAACCACCAACAAAGGGGATCTCCCTGATGTGAAGTCCCAACTAAGCCTCACACCATTTGGTGTAGGAGTTCCATCCGGTATGATGGACCGATTGCCATTATCTTAGAGATTTGCCTTAGCTCTTGTTGTTTAGCACATGAGAGTGTTATGCTTGTATCTTCAAAAAGTGAGGTGAGTATGTCTAGTGAGTGAGTAATGTAACTTGCGTCCGAGTTCTCTTACTGTAAAGGGATAGAGTAAAAGTGAGCCTTTAGATGAGAGGTAATAGTACCACCTAGGGAGATACAAATGCAAACCATAAAGGGTCTCTCCAGCATCTAGTGGAATAGTCCATCACGGATGCGACAGTCGTTAAAACCAAGGTGAAGGGGACAACACGTACACCACCTAGCAGAGTAATCCACACAGATGTGGCAGTTGTTATAACTAGAAGACAAAGATGGTCTGTCAAGTACCTTGCGGAGTAGTCTACAAGGATGTGACAATGGTGATATCCAATACAAAAATGTGGTATGTCTAGTATCCTGCGGAGTAGTCAAAATGGATGAGACAATGGTGATAAAAAATACAACACATCTTCAAGAATGTAAGTACTAAAATAACCAAAGTAGTTCAACTATCTTAGTACAGGTTAAGAAAACACGCATTACAAATGTTTAAAGAGTAGTCTTACAAACATCTACAAAACATCCGTGAAAATGTGCTGGCCTTAACAGGCTTCTGAATTAAGCAAAAGTCCCAAGGCACATCTGTACACCATACATCACTAGTCCCAGTAGTGGGACATTGGAGCCACTCCTCGCTCCTCAAAGAACATACTACAGACTCTCAAGGATATGTGGGAGGAGCCAAGGTGAAAAGTCCTTGCTCATACAATGGGAGGGGTATATATAGCCAAGGGTGATGCTTGAACCTTGTGACTCTTGGACTACCCTCATGACCATTCAACTTCCAATGAATTTTCAACTGACATGACTCTTCGATTTCTTGTATGCGTCCATTGGACTTCACTTTAAATTACATTCAGTTACAACGGATATGGCCCATAATGGTGATGTGGCTGAGACAACTCATGGCACAACTCGACATGACACTGCTGATATGTACTGGCTGACTGTGGTGTCCATGTCAAGCTATTGCGCTACTGAGTGGTAGACGTACTCTTGGTGTGCTTTGTCTTCTCCTCCGCATGGCATAATGTTGTGGGGCCTTTGAGGGTCTTGGTCTTGCTTGATGGTTCAATGCATGTATTCCTTTCACTTGTAACTTGATATGCTTGGTGCGTCCGTCCATCTGCAAGCAAGTATTCTAGCATGTGCACTCCTTCTTCATCCCATTCGTCGTCTCGCCATGATCTATCAATGTACCTGTTCTTGCAATTCACTCATGATGGGATGACATCAAATCCAAGATCTCCTAGTCTAGCATGATGTATTTTTATTATGCTCCAGGTGACAGGGAGGGAGGACAACTCACTGAGATAGCGCAAAGCATAGCTCAAGTTGGAATGAGGAATTCCGGGAGGATAACTCGCACTGTTGGGAAAAACTATGCAATGACCACTATGAGGAAAAATTGTGTAGTGAAAGTCACCAGTGTCAACTGCAAGGTGGGACCCTGAAGGGGGAAACCTCTGCGTAGTCTCCAGAGGGAAAATAGAGTGGAACTATAGAGGGACTGTTGGGTAGTTCTGTGCAGTTTCTAAAGGGAATACAAAGCAGATATGCAAAGGGACTGCTAGGTAGTTCTGCGCAGTTTCGAGAAGGAAGACAAAGAAGGGATGTAGAGGGACTGTTGGGCAGTTTGCGTAGTTTCCAGAAGGAATATAGAGCAGGGCTACAGAGGGACTTTTGGGCAGTTTTGTATGATTTCCAGAGGGAAGACAAAGCAGGGCTATAGAGGGACCTTTTCAGCATGACTACGTAATTTCTTGGAACAGTGCAGGATAGACTGCAACAAAACTGTTAGATATGTTTGCGCAATTTCTGAAGGCAGCTCAGAGGACCATCTGGGAATTTCTACACACTTTTGAAGAACAGTGTAGACCTAGGTCTTAGAGTAGTGCAGGCTTCTGGTAGGCAAGAAGGAGACATGATGACTATGCTTGAGAAATCCACAGTTGATTTTGGTCATGGAGGCAGTCTATACACAATTCTAGGAGGAAGACTGACTGCTCACCTCTGGGATTGCACAGTGCAGCTGCCCTAGAGGACAACTGAGGTCTGAGACTACGTAGTGAAACTCGGTCAGGGTTTGGTGGAAGAGGATTGTTCAGGTGTTTAGATTTTCAGGAAAATAGCCAAGTGCTGAAAGCATGTGAACTTATGCAGGCCGACATTGTGATCATACACTTAGCATACTTGACAATAAGACAAAATATACCACCATGACAAGAAGACAAAACATGCCCTCGGTGAGACTGCCTTAGAGCTGAGAGCGACAAGCGTGACACTCATGATAGACCTTTGGACGACTGTTAGGACACTTGTGCAACAATGCTTACAACTTTGTGTGTGAGTACGATGGGTGTTTACGTAGCGAAGACAACCGAAACACACAAAGACAAACCTTCAAACTCACCAGAATAAGATCGCAACCATGACAAAGCAATCAACTTGCCAAAAGACGATCATCAGTCAAACAAGCAAAAGGGTGGAAATACTTCACAAGATTTCAAGGGGTGAGCTCGAGTGTTTGCAACCATCAAAGGAAAAACCAAGGAAGGCTCTGAAATTTGGATGAAAGCCAAAATTTTGGAGGGTGTTGCAGCTGCTAGAACATGATCTAAGTGGAGTGCAATACCTGAGGTTTATTTGCAAAGTCATTGATGTCCCTGAGATTTTGAGCCTGAGTTTGCAAAGTAATAGGCTTGTATTTGTTCTAAATGAATCTTGTAAAATTCGTAAAATAAACTTGAAAATTTATAAGGGCAAGGAATTATGTAATCCTCATGATTTACCCTAAAACCATGGGTTAACCACTTGTCTTTGCCACTTAATCACATAACTTAGCGCTAATAATTATGATTAGATTAAATATGGGCTAATCATTAATCTAAGGATTATATCTTAATCTTGCATTGCACTTCATCATTGAGTGGTAACTCTTTGGATTTGCATGGGGATCACAGAAGGCATGGAGTTTATAAAGAGCATAGAGCATAGTTTTCCTTGTCCCTTAGCGTAATGTCGTCTTGTGCTGGTAGTCTCGGTTTTGACATTGACCGCCCAAATTTTCTTATAACGTAAAAGAGTGATTTTGCATGGAGGACCGGGTCTCGGTGGGACCCATGATTTAGGATGTGGCGGAAGATGCCACGTAGTATTTTAGATGACATGGGTTGGTGACATGAAAATACTACTAATGTGGCATGTTATCAACATGACACATGGTTATTTATTCTGGGTATTGGGTACCTATTCTTTATTTTGTCTTGATTCAAGTCCTTATAATTTATGCACAATCTTAAGGAACTATCTTTCTTCTTGATGAAAATCACCAACACACTCCAAGGTGAAATACTAGGTCTAAAAAATCCAAAATCTAATAGCTCTTTTAACTGCATTTGTAACTCACAAAGTTCTGGAGCCGTCATCTTGTAGGGTGTCTTGGATATTGGCTCTACACTAGGTTTTAGGTCGATTGTGAAATTGATCTGCTTCACACACGGTAATCCTAGCAATTTTGTGGGTAAAACATCCTCAAATTCTAACAATACTGGGCGTTAACCTAGGGAGGGTCCCTTCTAGTCTCTTAAAGCCTTGGCCACATATAGTTTACAACCTTTCTACATCGTGGATATGAATCATAGGGACACTCCTCTCTTGATACCGCAAATCTCCATTGACCTACCTTCATCATATAAACAAATCACCTTCTTTTTGAAATAGTCTACCAAACCTCGATGAGCTTCTAGCAAGTTCATTTTGATGATTACATTGTACCTCCCTAGTATCGTGACGTATGCCTTCAACTTAGTTGCACACACCATGATTTTTACCCGACATTGGTTAACGCTAGGTCCTACCGCTTATTTTACCCGATATTCCATTTTGACTTGTTTAAAGTCATCGTGATCATAGGCTGCCAAACCATAATTTTCTAATGCAACTGGTGAAATGAAACTATTTATAACACAAGAATCAAACAAGATTTTAATAATTTTTACCATACTTGAGGTTTCTACCACAATGGATTGGTGTTCAACTTGCATTTTATCAACTGCTGCATAGATATGATGGTGGTTTCCCACTCCTCTCATTGGTGCTTTTATTTGTTTATAGTTGTTACAAGTTTGTAACTCACGACATTCATGTTGGTAATGAGGTCCCTACACCCCCAACAAGTGATGCATGGTAGAATATGAATAGAATGTTGTGGGGTTCTCTAGAAAGAGCTCCTTCACTTGGGACCACTACACATACTTGTAGCTCCACATGTCTAACCTTTACTTGCACATTGAAATCCTGGAAGCCATTGAAATCCTTGTTATCGATGTTCTCAGTACAACCATGTTTCAATGTGGTGGTGGCCTCAAAATTCCTCCCCTAGAGAAGGTCTAAGGGGCCTTCCCCACAAACCATGGTTGTTGTGGAAAAATAGATTTGCTTCTCCCTTTCAAGTCCAAGTGCTCTTCTACATACCAAGCATGTTCAACAACTTTTACAACTAAGGATGGTTTCCACATTTGAACCATTTCCCTAATCTTATGATTTAATCCATAAATGAAGTGATATGCTTAGCATTGATCAATGCCCATGTAGGAGACATACTTAACCAATTCCATGAATCTGATCTCAAATTATTCTACTGCGTGGTTTACCTATACCAAAGCATGGAAGGCTCCTACTTGTTGTTCTTTGTAATATGATGACAAGTACTTTTTTCTCGAATATTTCCTCAAATAACTCCCAAGTGTTGTGAAGATAAATCCCCTCTGCGGATAAAGGCAATCTCTCTAGCTCAATGAGTGGGTCTAGCAACAAAGTGAACAAACTAATATATAGTTTCCTAGCTTATGTTTAAAAATGCAGAGAGAGAGGAGAGACCTACCTCGCTATGATGCTAATCTCTCAATCCTTTGAGGGTGACTTCGATCCCTTCGCTTCTAGGCTCACTCCTTGCTTGTTCTTTATGTCTGAGTACCTCTAGGAGAGATCAAAGGACAATACCAGATATGAGAGCATACATAGTATATATCAAACATAAACTACTTGATAGATCAAGAAGTATCAAGCTAAATGCATAAATATTTAGACATTTATGGAGAGTGAACATTAGATGTATATATTCATGAATCAAAAAGGGAAGCATACAATCATTACCTTGATGTTGGAGACCTCCTTTTGGTGGAAGTCCAAGTCCAAGCCAAGACTCTTCAAGCACTCCTCCTCCAAGTTAGATGGGCAACATTTAGGCAAATCTTAGCATAAGAATGCAGGCAATCACTGACCAACCATTTGGGGATGGAGGGGATTTGATTTATAGGAAGGGAGAGGGAGTTAAGGATCCACAAAAGAGGGAGGAAGGTCCAAATATCAAGGGGAAGGCCCTCAAAGGTAGGATCAAGAGCTCCAAATTGGAGAGCTCGACCATATCTGCAACCAACAACATCCAACTCATTGTTCTCGAAGTTTCTAGCATGCGAAGCTTCTCCTCCATTCTGGGAAAACCTGCTAGAAGAAGTTCAACACGATTTTTCATATCAAAACCAACATGGGCAAGCATTGGAGCAAAGAGCGTTGGTCCTGAAATTTAGGGTTTCAGTCAACCTTCTCCAGAATTGACTTAGGGAATTTTTTCTTCTATTCTTCTGGGATTTTTTTGTATGTGCTTCATGGTGAGTACACTTCACAATTGTGAACAGTTTGGCACTTCGAGATGTGGAACAAGAAGTGAACAGGAAGTGTGACAAAATACTGTGTAACATCGGGTAACAATGTCAAAAGTGGGGTGTAGTTGTCACTCTAGGTTACCCCACCAATTCAAGGCATTATCGCTGAGTTGAAATATCACTATCTTAGCCTTTGAATTGGAAATATACTTTCTCAGTGCAAAACGTCTTGTCATTCCCTCTAACCAAACTTCTGCTTATTATTTAGCACAACCTCTAGCAAATTCTGGGAGCTTAAAATTTTGGAGCTCTCTAGTAATGTCCTTGGTTGGAGGTCCTCTATTAGAGTCTCTTGATCCCTGAATATTTCCCACCCCTGATGGAGGGTGCTCTTCTTCCACCTCATTTGTTTGGTTCCTTCTTAATGTCTCATTAATTGCCTATAAGGAGCGCAAAATGAGAGCCAGGTCCATTGATGACAATGGGTTATTTGGAGGAGGTGGTCCTTATGTCAACCCTCCTCAACCTCGATTTCATTGCGTCCTCACCAATCCAAACTGTTCAAATATTTGCATGACACACAAGACTTACTAACGCAACTTAGTACTTTGTTAGCTCTTACTCGACTCACACATGTCCAAAAAATGATATGTGTAAGTTTTTTTTCCTTTTATTATGCTTGTAAATGACCATTACTATACTGAACAGATCCTCATGGATCTATCCTCGCTAAGTAAGTAAGCGTTATGACATGCTACTAGTCACCATCAAACGTCTTTATAGCATTAAGTCTCTCCCCTCTAACAAACTTAATTGCACCGAGAGGAGCTCTCTAGCCCAATATGGAAGAAATGTTGTAATGTCCTGTTATGTTATGTTATCTAAACATTTTGACTTGATAAAATTAATATATAATATAATATATAATAATAATAATAATAATAATAATAATAAAATAGAAAAATAAAAAATATTAAAATAAAATAAAATTACCATTGGTGGTTTTTGGGCTCTAGGTTTTGACAACCCATACTTTTTCCAATGGTATTCTTATTTAATATAGCCTATTTAAAAGCATGAGAAATATTATATATATGTTTAACTCATTTATTAATTCTTTCTAATAAACCTTGAGGGTTGGCTCAATTGGTTGAGTCCCCATTTAAAACACCTTTGTTATTGAGAGGTCATGGGTTTAATTCTCTCAACATCTTCGAGGTTTGGCTCCATGGTTGAACTGATAGGAATTGATCCTTTCGAGTGGATTTTCCTAGTACAAATATTTTGTGGACGTAGTGGTCACTGATCTTTGAGGTGTACGAACCACATAGGAAAAATAAAATTATTTCTAATAATAATAATAAAAATTTAAAATAAAGTTGTAATTTTATTAATTTTTACGATTTTTTTTAATATTCGGTAATGTAAGATGTATATTAAGGGAAGTGTTTTGATGTCTATGATGTATTGAGCTAGTTTTATTATAGACAATATTGTTTTTATTTAAAGTTTTTTTTTTAATATATATGTCAACTCCAAGACTAAACACAAAAGGAATTACACATATCCTTTATACTAAAATGTAGAATACACGCAATATTTAGATACAAATTATATTATAATTTTTAACAGCACAAAACTATAAAAAATGAAAATAAATTATTTGATAACATTTTCATGCATTAGAATATGCCTTTGCAAGAAGTAAAGTGTTGGAATCAAATTTCACCTTCATTGATTTTTGAGTCAAGGCATTATAGCTCATCACGTCACTAGCCATGATTTGAACCTGGGCGGGGAATATAACAACCATTCTGCTCAACCACTTGAGATAACCCCAAATGACAAGATAAAGATAACTTATGAATACATATTATATAGGTTATTAACAATTGACTCACTATGAATAAATATAGGCGTAGTCTACTTGTTATAGATTTTGAAGTTTTTTCTAGCATATTTTTTTGTCTAGTTTGCTTAGAATTTGGTATCGATTTGTTGGAATCACAAATTTGAGTTGTGAACTCTGCATAATTTGATATCCCAAAGTATTTCTACGGGTGCTAAATCATATATACGATAAAAAATGCATTTTAAATAACAAAAGTTTACGAATTGACCAAAAATTATTTTGCGAATTTTGATCGAAAGCTTCCAAATGTAAAATAGTTAGACAACAACTTAAATATATCACAAAGAAAATTTGAACCAAAAAAAAAAAAACTTACACGAATTTTTTTATTTAAAATTATTTCTTTCTTTTAAAATTATTAATAAATAAATAAATTCATTATGTTTTTAAAAAATTGACCAAATTTATCAATTATTATATTAAAATTAATGATATCATTATTTTATTGCGCCGAGGGGTGCTCTGCAAGTTATAACATCATTCAACACTCCTGTAGACCTGATGCTCTTTTATGGCCTTGGGTAGTCCCTTTACCCATGTTGACTTGACTTTATATTAAAAAACTATGTTTCAAATTCCATACACGAATCTGCTCACACAAAAATGCGTACATACGCATGTCCCAAAACACTACACCTGCGTATACGTTTTTAAATATGAAAAAATAAAATAAAATGTTATTTTTTGGGCGGGGTTTATGGGTTTTACCGAGAGCCCACCTACAGGAGCTCGTGGCCTAACTAAAATAACCAATTTGAGGTGGTATGTATACACCCTTTGGGTAGGCTAATGTATATAGAGAAGATATATATTGACATTATACTCGATTGCCCCCAAATCAAGTCTACTTTTTCCATGCCTCTTGCACTCCCAGTCTCTAGGAAACCTTGGTTTCCTTTGCAGAGATGCTCAGTCTCCTTATCTAACATCTTCCCTCACCTATTAGGAAGGTTGTCTTCATGGCTCAGGCTAGACGGATCTGGAGGAGGGCTTCATCAATGCCTTTAGCCTAGATTAGGTTGTATCTACACTGTACTTACTGTCAATTAATAAAAAAGCTCATGTCATGTTCCCGATATATGTTTTCATCTTATGAATGATAGTTTGAATTGTTATATATGATGATATAACATATTCTTATGGATTCACATTGAATTATATATTATGTATATGCTTCTGTAATTGATTTGCAGGTATGCACATCTTGGAGGAAGCAAAGGGTTTAGACCCTACAGGAACATCTTCAAACGTAGGACCCTTAGGTACATCTCTAAATCCAACTTTGATAATTTGAATGTTTGACATGCTTGATTGAGTGTTATTTGTTGATTGTTTTATCTTGCTCTGTTGAGGTTTTCAACGCTTTCCTTAGGGAACTTTTCCTGCCAACAATATTGGTGACTCTGCTGGGAAATACCATTAACTATTTCCTAGAAGGGTTGTTTTCTTTGATTTAGTTTTAGTTTGTTGTTTCTTGGTTTTTTCCAGTCTTCTTAAGTCTTAAGTAATTTGGTCATTCAACCCGATCTTTCAGATTTGAGTTTTCATTTTATTTTTCCTTTATTTTCTCTTTATATGCATTTTTTGTTATAGATAGTTGTGTATATACTTTATTTCTTGCAAAGAAACCTCCGTTTACACATGTTTCTTCACATACGGTCGCGTACATATGATTAATTGTATTTGAACAACTGTGTACATATCTAAAAAATGAATTTTTTTCATTTCTTGGTTTTGTTGAGGCTTTGACCAAGTTTATTTATGCTTTCTAGAATCACCTTGATGACTATTATTGTTGATGTCTTTCATCTTGTTGGAGAATGGCTTATGTCAACCTAGGGTTTTCAGTTTTTGAAGCTTTTTGTGTCTGAAGTTTGGTTCCATATATTCTTTGTGAGGTATCTGGTTGTTATGTGGCTCTGGAATAAATCTCATTGCCCTTGAAGTTGTTGATAACCCAGTCTTTGATTTTCATCCCTCGTGACCTAGAGGTTGGCTCTATTGCTTTATTTTTCTTATTTTTCGAAAAGGGATTGTGATTCTTGGGCGAATGAGATATTTTAGTTCTTTGAAATCTTTCTGATTTTTCAGAGTCTCTTACATCTTTTTGGTCAAGCTCTTGAAGTGTTAAGTCTCTCATTTGCACTAGTATTTTAATCTTTATGATCATATTTGTGACTAGATGGATTTGAGTCTTCTTCATGCTTTTGGCTTTGAGGTCTTTGGTTTGTTTCCAGTTTTGAATTTCAGTTTTCAAGAAGAAAAAGAAAAAAATTGCTTGTTGCTTTCTTTTCTTGTGTTTTCTTGGCTTTGCAGTCTTTTGGTTTTGGCAAATGTGCAATTTTTTGTTATAAGGTTAAAAGTCCTTTTGCTTTGAGGAGTGCTCTTTATTTTGGGATTTGCTTCTCTTTGTTGTTTGAATTGGCCTTTACCTTTTGATCACATTTGTTTACCTTTAGGTCTCTTTTTGAATCCTGCATTTGCATGTTATTGTGCATTAGGTTAGATGCATTTTGGACATCATTTAGTTCTTTTTATTAGTTTTTGAATGTGTGAGTGCTAAATTGAAAAAGGAAAAAAGAGTTTTTCTTTATTAAGTTTCTTGTAGAACCTTTGTAGAAATCACTTTTCATTGAAGAAAAAGAGTTGCATTTTCATGTAGCTTAGGTTTTCTATTGATTTCTTTTGCGTTAAAACACCATCAGTTGCACTTCTATTTCCCTAAGTCCTAAATAATAACCAATTAAAATGAGTGCTTAAATTAAAATGAACTAGACTTTTTCTTTTTGTCATTGCAACATCAACTAGTTTAGGGCATTTTAGGGCCTTGGAATAGGTGTTCAGAAAGTAAACTCTCCAAGGCCACTTAAACTAAAAAGTATAAAAGTTTATTTACGAGTGGAAATCCAATGTCATTAATTTTTCCGAGATAACTCCTCTAAAAAGGGAGTCAAGCACGAGGACGTGTGAAGATAAGGAAAGAGAGATACCCCCTCTCCTACTTGTTGCATCGCACGCCCACGACTATTTTTCCGGGCTTCTAATCACGAGCTAGTGACCTTAGTTGTCTTTCCTAGGGACCACACAAGTGATTGTAGAGGGAATGCGCATGGTACCTAAGGCAAACATTGTATCACTTTCATAGTACTCCTTGAGGGTAACCTCTCGAACCTTGGGTACTTGCGCCGACAAACGCTGTTGTTTGGAGGTTAGCACAGTTATTTCTCATACCTTCGCTGGTAAGACTTGGGCCCTTATCATCCCAACGTGCCTTCGGAAGGCCCCTTTATCTACTTTCTCGTATTTTGGTGTCTGGTCCTAACCACCCGAAGCAAAAATACTTGGAAGTTGTTTGATTGACTGTATCTTTGGGACTTTATAGTGGAGTGATATTTTGTCTTTGTATTTAGTTGGCTTTAGGTTTATTTTGTCTTGTCACTTTTGGACCTTTGATTATGAGTGATTGACCAACCACTCCACTGATCTTAAAAGGCTTTAGATCTTTCTCTTGAAATTATGCAGGTTCCTCCTTAAGGGAAAAGATTTGATTGTGCATCTCTCTTCCTTGAAAATTCATTTGAACAATCCCGTAAGGGAAGGATATACGGATAAGTTGGGTATGTCTAATGTTCCTGTAGATTCCAAGCAAGGGACCCCTCCAAAAGGGGATCCTTGTGCTTTTTCTTTCTTTGGAAACGTTGGTATCCCCTTGATGACCACTTTAAATATTCTTGGATTGAATGTTGGACTACCACTTTGGTTGTGGTCCACTCTGAATATTCCAAATCTTCGTGAAGCTTATCATATGAACTCTTTATTTCAAGGGCATCAAATGGATGTTAATTTTTCATCTTCTTTGCCAGAGAAATATGGGCATCCTCTTTCTCCTCCTTCTTGTAATAAGAAATCTAAAAATAAGAGAGAGGAGGAATAAGAAGAAGAATAATTCTCTCCATGAATCATCACCAACCTCTGTTAGTCATGTTGTAGATGAGCCTTCATTCGTTGTAATTCATGCTAGGGGCATAAGTCTAGTCATTGTAAGTCATACTAGCAATGAGTCACCTACCTCTGTGACTCATCTTGTTGATAACTCACCTGCTTTTGTGAGTCAGTTTGGGGGAACAAATCCCATCTCTCTTGGGAAAGAGTCACTAATCACTGCACTTCATGTTGGAGACCCTCCACCAGCCACTTCTAGTCATGTTGGGGGCTTTGACATTGATCAGAAACCTAAGCGTAGAATATTTAAACCTAAGTTACCTTGTAGGATATGTAAGGGATATCATCTTACTCATTTGTGCCCTGATATTTCATTGGTACAAATGTTGTGGTTCGAGTCTAAAGGTTCTTCTACTCCTGAACATGTTATGATTTCTCAACAATCTACTCAACCATTGGTTGATAAAGTGATTTATCCAGTGCAATCTTTGGTCGATACCACTCCTCTTTTGGGGGGTGAAGTTCCCACCTACATGGTCTTCGTGATTTCTATCTCAGAGTCTTCTAGGATGGGGGGCACACTGATCTCTTTGAGTGTACCCACTTCAAGTTCTAGGAGTGTTTACTTTGATTGGTATAATCTTGTTGAGACTCGTCTTCCTTCTGCTCACCTTTCCAAATAAGGGTTTGAGTTAATTCCACAAATTTCTATCAATGTATAGTGGATGAAGGATCCTCTACAAGTATTATATCCTCCTCAACTTGGAAATATTTGGGTTCTCCAAAGTTACTAGCATCTAATAGTTAGTTGCTAACCTATGATAGAAGACCTAGTGAATCTTTGGGTGTTCTTCCTTAACTTCCTACCTCTGTAGGTGGGGAGATTGTCTTAATTGATATAGTGGTGGTTGATCATACTTTAGACTTTAATATGCTACTCGGGCATGATTATGTCTATTCTATGAATGTTATGGTGTCTTCACTCCTTTGAGTGATGTATTTTCCTCACAACAGAAGTATTTTCATTATTGATCAACTTGCATATGATAATCACCATCCTAATTTGAACTTAGTTCAGAATACCTCTTGGTATGTTCCAAGTGTTCAAGTAGACTTTGCCCTATCACATGTGAACTATGTGGCATTATATCCTCAATGCTCTATTTCTTCTCAGAATGATCCTTTGAGCTATTATTTTCCTTCTTGGGACTTGGTCCCAATAGTTGATATAGTTATTTCTCCTATGGGGGCATGGTACCCCTTGCTTCCCTCTTTTGATCCTCCTAGTTCCCATGATTTATTGGATGTTGAGTTGCCTTCACAGTGTTGGGTTGTGTTATATATTTTTTGGACCCTATATTAGGTTGGGCAAACCTACCTATGGTTTTCGGTCCATGGTTTTGGACGTGATGGTTTTCGGTCCATGGTATTGGATGCTTCGGCATGTATAAATATGTATTGTAACATTGAAAGGAGCATAATGAAAAATCAAGCTGGTAGTCTCGGTTTTGAGATCCAGTGGGAAATCTCTGTGTATATGTGTTTTATGTGTTATGCTCTCGCATTTTTATTTTTCCTGTGATTTAGAATTCGTATGCAGGTAATTTCTGTACGGGGTTAAAAAACCTACATTTGGTATCAGAGCTGTTTTGGCTTCAAGGGGACGCCTTTGTTGCTGAGGGGTTTCGCTCGGGCCTATGGTAGACCCTGTTCAGCGGGAGATCTGCGAGATCGATTCTGGTGGTGAAAGATGGCGAGCAGCGGAAAGATAGAGATTGAGAAGTTCAATGGTCAGAGTTTTGAGTTGTGGAAACTCAAGATGGAGGATCTGTTGGTGGATAAAGATCAGTGGATCGCGGTAGAGCCAGGTACTAAACCAACGGGAGTGACCGATGAAGAATGGATAAAGTTGGATCGGAAGGCAAAGAGCACAATACGATTGTGTGTCTCAGATTCAATATTGTTGAATGTATCAGGGGAAGATACGACGAAGGCTTTATGGGACAAGTTAGGGACTTTGTACCAATCTAAGTCTCTGGTGAATAAACTGTTCCTGCGGAAAAAGCTGTATAACCTGAGGATGAAAGATGGAGACTCGTGACAGAGCATCTAAATGCGTTTAATACTGTGGTAAGTCAGTTATCATCTGTTGATATGAAAATTTCAGATGAAGATAAGTGCATCAGTTTGTTGTGTTCTCTACCAGACTCGTGGGATAGTCTGGTTATTGCAATAGGTAGCAATGCAACTGCTTTGCAGTTTGATGAAATAGTCTCAGCCTTGCTGACGGAGGAGATGAGACAGAAAAATATGGACAACCAGAATGCTGATGCCTTGTCTGTACGAGGACGGTCCCAGAACAGAAACAAAAATAAGTCATCGAGTGGGAGATCTAAATCTAGAGGGAGATCT
>APFE030878153.1:259195-293023 GCA_000404065.3 Pinus taeda
GTAGTGAACCGGGGGGTTAGAGGGGGGGCGGAGCCCCCCCTTCGTTGTGCCGATTGCATAGCGGGGGGGTTTGATGGGGGTGGGTAGCCCCCCCTCTACGGGGTCCGAGGCAGCGCCTCGGGAAAATTTTTTTTGGACCCTATATTAGGTTGGGCGAACCTACTTATGGTTTTCGGTACATGGTTTTGGACGCGATGGTTTTTGGTCCATGGTATTGGATGCTTCGGCATGTATAAATATGTATTGTAACATTGAAAGGAAAACAATGAAAAATCAAGCTGGTAGTCTCGGTTTTGAGATCCAGTGGGAAATCTCTATGGATATGTGTTTTATGTGTTATGCTCTCACATTTTTATTTTTCCTGTGATTTAGAATTCGTTTGCAGGTAATTTCTGTACGGGGTTAAAACCTACACACATGAGGAGCTTTTTGAAGCCATGAATTTTAGCTACCAAAGGAGTCCTTCGCTTGAGTCTCGCAAGGGGCTTGTCTTGAAGAACTATTATGCGTAAGACGCAAGGCTATGTGGTTTCTTGTACCATATTGTATATATAAGGTATGCATTTTTAATTTTTGTATTCTGTAACACAAGATTTTATCTGGAGTTTATATATGGGATGTATTAACTTCTTGCCTAGTGTTCCTAATTATGTCTACAGGACTTTGAAGACTTCTCCTTTGGTTATTTACATGGTTGATCCGGTCTGACAGGTATTGGATCTTGAAACTAGCATATATGTTAATTTATTCACCTTCTTTATGCATTATCAGTTTCCTTTTCCATTTTTCCCTTAGGATCAACCCCACCAAGTTGTGGCACAAAATCTTCTCACTGCTTAGAAGTGTCATAACTTGTGTGGTAGAGCCTACCTAATCATGGGGGCCCTATATAGTACCTTGTTGTCACTTGGCACCCATGCTGAAGTTTTGTTCTTAGGCTCAGGGGTCCTCTTTAGTCCCTCCATGCTTTGAATTAAAGCCAAATTCTCCTTCTTCTTCCCTTTCATTATGGCTTTATACCCTAGAGTCTCCCATGTGTTGAGTTGTACTATTGCATTGCATATTGACCATTTTCACTCATTTTGGCATTGAGACGACTTCATTGGACTCGTGTATAAGCCACTTTTGACCATAAATTTTCTGCAAGTTCAAATCATGAATTCATTAGCTTTTGCGACCTGACACATTTTTTAGTGGAGGAAAGATTCCCTGAGTGTCAATGACCATTATCCACCACCTTGCATTGAGCATAAGAATGTTCTAGTCCGAGGAACTAGTGTTCTCACCCTTGACACTTGTTCTCTCCACTATACTATAAGCATTCTTTTATTCCTTTTTCAAGCTTTATAATATGAAAAATACAAAAAAATTAAATATTCCAAAAAAAGAGTGGGAATGGGACAATTTCTTCATCATTTGATAGCAATAAGTGTCAGTCATGTCACCTTTAAACAAAGAACTTAAAAAATAAGTTTTTCCTCCATCAGGATAGGGCTTAGTTTGACTTTAGAGAAGCCAAAACCTTGTTTCTGATTCAGTCCTCCACCGATTGGTTAACTCTTCCTATCATATGGAGAGTTTGTTGATGCCTCCTGCATCACAAACTTATACAAAGTTATTTTATGCTGCCAAAAAGTTACATCACTTCATGCCTTTGTTTAAGGGAAGTCAACCTATTGTCAGCCTCTTTGTGGTGTCTCTTGACTCATTTATGGCGACCATAGCCGATATGTCAAGTTATTCTCAGTATCACTTCAACGACTTGGTCCTTTACTTGTTATAGTTAAGAAGGTCCTCATTGACTTCCAATTCGCAGATTTGCTCTTATCGACTCTCAAAAATTTCTGTGAGAGTATACCTAGAGTTTCACCCTGACCCTATTTACATCATTGATAGGTGACCTTGTGCTCAACATCAATCAATATCATGGGTCTTTAACTGAGTGGTTTACCTTGTGTTCGACATCAACTTATATTATCACACATTTGGGTTCATGCAGTACTTGGTTTCCATTTGACCCTATTGGTGGATTCCTTGCCTTTGTGTTAGCTTTCATTAGTGGTTGGTTCAGAGGATTTATTTCGTGCACTAGCCACATTTTGTGCACGCCAGAAATGTACTTCAGAATGGTTGCTTCATCTTTCTTTGTCTAAGTTCTTCCAAATTATTAGCCTATAGGTTACACTTGTGTTGGTTGATGTGGAATGCCTTAATTCCTTCCTTCTAGTAGATCTTTTCCCATCGAGTCTAACTCATTGCTCTGGGAACAAGGTCTAGATTCCTTTTTTCAGTACCTTAGGGATTGCAGTCATCAGTGCCATACTCCTTCACTATCTATAGTGAGAATACATGAATGTCTCCTAATTGGTAGATTCTTTCAAGTTTTTGACTTCAACACATCTATTCAAACTTGTTAGATTGTATTGGGGTACCTTGACACTCATTATCATTATTGGTGAGCTGTCTTACGTTTGTTAATGGTATACATCACTGACCGATAATCAAATTATTTTTCACATGGTCGAATTCAACTCATTTATTCCCATGGTGTATAAATGTACCATTTGTTTTCAGTGAAGAACTCAAGTTGCATCAACATCTTGGTTCACTTGACAACTCCTTCAATTTTCTGTTAATGACACCTCTCACCACTATATGTTGTAGACTTTCTTAGCAACATCTTATATGTTGGCACCCAAGTTTATGTAGTACCATTATTCCACCTATATGAATTGGTGCTTTTATGAGGATCAATTATTCAACATCATTGTTCAAACATTCTTCTATTTGATATTGAGACATAGCTCTATTGTGTTCTTTCGTGGTTATGATCTAATGATCCACTATGTATTCTTCAACTCATTTTATACACTTATTTATACATTTTGGATCTGCATTATACTTGATCGTCAAACATGATTTGCTACTTCTAAGCATGGGTATGCCCGCCTCATACATGAGTTTTCTTTCTGATTCCTTCCATAGGTATTTGATGGGCTACAATTTGGTGATTTCCTCCCAATTTTTTGAATGACACCTCTCTCTATACTTAATATATTTCGGTCATCATGTTCTCCTCTGACCTCCTATATTAGGGGACATTTGTTATAGCATCATTCAACACTCTTGTATATCTAATTCTCTTTTATGGCCCTAGGCAATCCTTTTTCCCATGATGACTTGACTTTGTATTAAAAAATGATATTTCAAATTCCATACGCGACTTTTCCCACATAAAAATGCATACATACGTGGGTCGCAGAACACTATAACCGTGTATACATTTTTAAATATGAAAAAATAAAATAAAATGCTAATTTTTGAGTGAGGTTTACGGGTTTAACCAAGAGCCCACCTACAGAAGTTTGTGGCCTAACTGAAATAACCAATTTGAGGTGGTATATATACACCCCTTTGGTAGGCCTAATGTGTATAGAGAAGAGAGATATGCACATTATACTTGATTTCCCCCAGATCAAGTTTGTGTTTCTCGTGCCTCCTACACTCCCAGTCTCTAGGGAACCCTGGTTTCCTTTGCAGAGATGCTTAGTCTCCTTATCTAACATATTATTGAACCTATTAGAGAGGTTTTCTTCGTGGCTTGAGTTGTATGGATCCAAAGGAGGTATTCATTAGTGCCTTTGGCCTAGATCAGGTTGTATCTACCCTGTACTTACTGTTGTTAATCAATAAAGAAGCTCATTTCTTGTCCTCGATATATGTTGTCCTATTATGAATGATAGTCTAAATTGTTATATATGATGATCTAACATATTCTTATGCATGCACATTGAATATATATTATGTATATGATTATGTGATTGATTTGTAGGTTTTCACATCTTGGAGGAAGTAAAGGGTTTAGACCCCACAGAAACATCTTCAAATGTAGGATCCTTGTAGAATAATTTCTACAAATCTAGCTCTGATACCATGTAAAATATTTTGTAGATTCACAAGGTCATGCAATTTACTAAAGCAGAGGACAAGAATATACTTCTACTTTCAACTAGCTGAAACTAATAGATTGATGAAAACAATAATAGCAAGAGGAAGATAAATCAATGGAACATAACACAATAAGTTTTCAAGGGGAAAGCCACAACTCAAAACCCCTACTATCTATATTGCATTAATTAGAAATCCAAGATGATAATACAATGCTTGTTCTCACAAGAACAATCCCAACACTCAGTATGATCAATCTCCCATTTCACAAGCAAGCTCAAGCCAAAACTTAGCCTCTTCTACTGCTCTCCAAGCCCCTATTTCCTTGCACAATTCCTATGGCTGATTAGCCCATCTTAAAGGGAAATTAGTGCATCCAAAACTGTGCAATCCCTTCCAGGTTCAATTTCTGAGCATGCACCATCTGTATAGCTTAAAAAATTATACAAAAAATAGTACATTGTCCTTGCACTCTAGTCTCAACTGGGTCTTTATCAGAATCGACATGCATGAGTTTCTGATGAGGGAATCTTCAATTAAATGGAGTAGCACTAGTTAATGCATTACTACACCAATTGAATGTCAACTCACTATTAGTTCCTCAAATAGTTTGGAACTAATTTAACTAGACTTAACTCTGTAAACCAACTTAACTAATTACAACTCATACTTAACTCATCTTGGACCCCTATAATATAGGGAGAACATATACATGACTTCAGAAATACTTCCAACTCAAAATTCCTAAGTTAACTAAGTCAAATCACTCTAGTTAACTATTACAAGTTGCTATGAGAATAAAATTCGATTTTAATTCTCAGTTTAATTCAAGGACAAATTAAATTGGAATTTCTGGATTTTATTTTTAACATTTCTTATTGCTATTTTCAACACTCCCTCTCAACAAGAAATGAATTAAACTTGATCCCGATCCTGAACCTTTGGTATGTTGTGCGTGCAACACTTCTCTCTAGTGTTGTTGCTCCAACAACTCCAGAAATTAAAAAACATTCGACTTGAATCAGAATGATGCCTCTGTCATCAAAGTCTATGACTATTATTGCCTCTGTCGACTGAAAACTCTATGCTTCTGTTGACTCTGCCTTTTTGCACTGTTGTCAACCCTTCTCTCCGCTTCTTCAATACCTGACTACTCTAACATCTGTCACTCTGATATCTGACTACATCAATCCGACTGATTCTTCCCACTACTATGTACTTTGGGCTCCTGTAGCAAGGTATGATCCATGAGATAAAACTTCTCAATGGACCCTGCCTAAGTTCATCCCTCTTGGGACTATCACTTCACATTTCCCCACCTCATGCCTGGAGGTATGGCTGCATGTGATTCCTCTGCCCACTTGGCTCAAAATTTCCCCCTACTGGAGGTCTCTGCACGAGTGGATACCTCCACTCAGTCTCCTCTCAGCTTCTCCAATTGTGGCTGCTCCACAACTGTATGAGACTACTAATTCTTTACTTGAGTGGAACTCTCCACTCGATATCCTCTCAACTTCTCTAGTTGTGGCTACTCCACAACTCCCCGAAGCTGCTTCTGAGGCTTCTCTAGGGATGCATGGTTAGAGGTAATTTACTCTCCCCCTCAACCACCAATTCTCTAACATTTTCCTTGCTCCTAAAGGCTTTGCATGCATATTTAACCTCAATAGCAGACAGGTTCTTGACCCGTGCACCAATTTGTTTCACCTGTCCCATGGTGATGTGTCTAAGGAAAACCTTTCCCTTACTAAAAACCACATCATAGCTATGATATTCCAATACCACGACTGAAATAAGATTCTTCTTTAGTCATGGAACATACATCACATTTGTGATCCTAAGAGGGGAGCCAGACTCCCTATGAAAGGTAACTGTATCAATCCCGATAGCTCTATACCTCTTGTCATCTCCAAACTCTATGCTCTGCTTGAGGTCTTTCTCCTCAAAATCACTAAAGAGATCTCTATTCCATTTCATATGGAATGAGCCACCGCTATCAAGATACCACACACCTCCCATGGCAGTGTCGGCCATGCATGAAATGAGAGTGAAATCAAGTTCGAATTGTGAAGCTAGAGCTTCACCTGGTGCCACTAATGTCTACTCATTCTTGCTTTCTTTTTTCTGTGGGCAGTTCTTGGCATAGTGCCCGTGCTCGTGACATTGAAAACACTTGACTTTCATCAAGTCCACCTTCTTTCCGCCCTCCTCGCATTGGGACATCTTTCCCTTAGCCTTCTTTTTCTTACTCGCTAAGGAAAAATCCTCTTCCACTTCCTTGGAAGAGGTCCCATCTCTGGTGTTCCTCCTGATCTCCTCCTACATCAAATCTGACCACAATCATTCCCAATTTGGCGGCTTCTCCTGACCATTGACAGAGTCCTGATAACTATGCCAACTCTTTGGGAGTCCTAGAAGAGAAAGACCCACCATATCATCTTTGAGAACAATTATTCCAACACTTCCAAGTTCATCACAACATTGAGTGAACTTGGTAAGGTAATTTGGAATTGAGTCGCTCGCCTCCATCATGATTTTTCGAAGTTTATATTTTAGTGCCAACTTTCTTTGGTCATTGTTGTTCTAGAAAAGTTCCTTCAATGCTTTCCACATAGCATGCAGAGTTTCCTTCCCATGGAAACTCAAGACAATTTGGTCTCGAACTCCCTCAAGGATTATCTGCCTCGCCATTGCCACACACTTCTTCCATTCGGCTAGATTTTGAGCATCTGATGCTGGTGGCTTAGGCATATAATAATCAATGAATTCCTTTAAGCCATTATCCTCCAACATGGCCTCCATCCTATCCTTCCAGGTTATATAATTCAAGATATCATCCAAGGCATACTCGAGCCGCAAACTGTAGAACACCATCTGTGGATCCTGAAGTATGTATTGCAAATTCGAATTTGACATGTAACCCTGAAATCAAAATCTTAAAATTCTCCTCTAGTATATTTTTCTCAAATCCAATACCATGTAGAATAATTTCTACAAATCTAGCAAATTCGAATTTGACATGTAACCCTGAAATCAAAATCTTAAAAATCTCCTCTAGTATATTTTTCTCAAATCCAATACCATGTAGAATAATTTCTACAAATCTAGCTCTGATACCATGTAAAAAATCCTATAGATTCACAAGCTCATGCAATTTACTAAAGCACAACACAATAAAATACTTCTACTTTCAACTAGCGGAAGCCAATAGATACTTGAAAACAATAATAGCAAGAGGAAGATAAATCAATGTCACATAACACAATAATTTTTTCCGGGGAAAGCCACAACTCAAAGCCCCTACTGTCTATATTACATTAATCAAAAATCCAAGATGATAATACAATGCTTGTTCTCACAAGAACAATCCTAGCACTCAGTATGATCAATCTCCCATCTCACAAGTAAGCTCAAGCCAAACCTTAGCCTCTTCTACTACTCTAAGCCCCTATTTCCTTGCGAAATTCATATGGCTGATTATCTCATCTTAAAGGGAAATCAATGCATCCAAAACTACGCAATCCCTTCTTGGTTTAGTTCCTGATTGCATGCACCATCTGTACAAGTAAAAAAATTATACAACAAATAGTACATTGTCCCTGCACTCTAGTCTCAACTGGGTCTTTCTCAGAATCGACATGCATGAGTTTTTAATGAGGGAATCTTCAGTTAACTGGAGTAGTACTAGTTAATGCATTAGTTCCCAACTGACTGTTAACTCACTATTAATTCCTCAAACAGTTTGGAACTAATTTAACTTGAATTAACTAAGTAAACTGAGTTAACTAATTACAACTCATACTTAACTCATCCTGGACCCGTATAATATAGGGAGAACATATACATGACTTCAGAAAGATTTCCAACTAGAAATTCCTAAGTTAACTAAGTCAACTCACTCTAGTTAACTATTACAAGTTGCTATGAGAATAAAATTCGATTTTAATTCTCAGTTTAATTCAAGGACAAATTAAATTGGAATTTTTGGATTCTATTTTTAACATTTCTTGTTGTTATTTTCAACAGTCCAACTTTGATAATTCAAATGTTTGGCATGCTTGATTGAGTGTTTTTTGTTGATTGTTTGATCTTTCTTTGTTGAGGTCTTCAACCATTGCCTTAGGGAACTTTCCCTCCAACACTCCAACCTAATATGGAAGATATGTTATAATATCATGTCCTAAGATGTTCTAAGGTCTTGTCATATCATGTCCTATTATTTTTCCAAAAGGAAAAACCCTGTAATTTTATTAAACTTTTGAAAAAAGGAAGAAAGTTACATTTAATAGATGCTAATCACATTTAGTAAGATCAACCTATCGGTTTATGTGCATAAGAAAAAACTGAGAAAATAACAGATAAAGAGAAGCTACAAAATCATTTTCAGCTGCAAGACTACACCATTTTAAGAAATTTCACCATTACCTTGAATCTAAGGTTGTAAGGGGGTGCTTCAGGAGCTAGGAAGCTATTGATTGGCCAAACATGATTTCATCAACATGTAAGGGAGACCACTCGGTCAGAGCCCCAATTAAGCCCTTATCTGTTTGATTTGGCAGTTATGACTAGTTCTATTGGGTCCAGTTACCCCCTCTCTCTCCTCACTAACTTATGATATATCTAATACTCATAAAGCAAGAAGAGAGATATTGGACCTACCCTCTTGTTGGTAGCTTGTAAGAAGGAAATCCTTATGCTGAATTAATGGCTCAACTAAGTCACACTAAAGTTTTCCTCTCGGCAAGAGGACTTCTAAGAATGTAGTGATTAATCTAAATGAAAATTAACTCTAAAATGCAAGTAAAAGAATAGAAGTCCTAATCCTATCTCGATTTGAAGATGTCTATCTAATCTCAACCAAGAGCAGAGTAATTAAGTTTGGACCAACTATGAGTTCATAATAAAAAAGAAGTCAATAAGCCAAGGAAATAGTTCCAAGACCCACTGCTAATTCAAACTAATACATAGAGTTAGTCATCTGATGAATAGTCATCAAATCACTTTGCACATACATCCAAATTCAAATGAAGTGAATCCAAAATCAATGACATGACTGCATTAAAGAAATAGTTATAATAAAACAATCATGATTTAAAACAATTACATACTTTCAATCGATATTATAAATAGATAACAGTAATGACAAGAAAATCTACTTGGATTCATTATTCAATTTGCTAGCAATAAGATCCAACAAGAAAAGACAAATTTCCATTGATTAAATAAGCATGTAATTAAAAATTCACAATAGTGCGGAACCCAGAATCCACATACTTACCTAGATCAAAATTGCATCAAACTTCAATTGAATGCAGACCATTAATCAACCTCTATTTCTGAAAAAAGTGTACAAAAATCTTAGATCTGATTCTAGCCCTTTGAGTACAAGATTTCTCAGAAAACTTTCAAGATAGCATGAAATTTTCTGAGCTGAAATATGTCTCTATAAATTTCCTTACAACTAGTTTAAAGAATGTCTAATCCTCTACAAAATTTCGCCTTCTACAATAGTGCAAAATGCCCTCTTTTTGCAGAGAATAGTCCCTATAGTTTCTAGATCTAGAACCCCTTCCTCATTCCTCAACACATTATTTATAATTTACAAAAGAAAATGGAGAGCTGCTGAAGGTAGTTCAGATCCATCAATTTTGGTGCTACAATTCCTCTCCTTCTCCTTTGTTGGATCAAGCCAATTTATCATAATATGTTAGTTTTATCCTTTCCAACAGATCTCCTACAAAACCAATCAAAATTCAAATAAGATGAATTAATTTTGTACATGAAAATCAAAGTGCCAAAAATTGGGAAAGCAAACTCTCCAACTAAAATGCAATTAAAAAAATAAAAAGAAATGAAATCCGAGCTTCCCATTTATCCATGTAAATAATTCTATGGCCCAATAATTTTGTCTTTGCATGAATTTGCAACATCATAAGTTTAAGCCAACCAAATTTTCCAAAATAAATTTAGAAATTAGTTTTATGGTGCAAATTCAGAGCTTCATTTTCTGCTAATTTTAAGGTATAGTTAATGACCAAATTTGGTCATGAAACTACTCTCAAAATATTATCCATAGTTTTCGTTTTCCAACGAGCCATTTTTGGCTCTATTTGGCAAAGTAAAACTCAAGGTAGAGCCTTCCAAAGCTAGGGTGCCAAAACTACCAATGTGCTAGAAAATGCACAGTTTGACCAATTAATTAAACTTTTGGGCATTTTATTAAAATTTTAATTTAAACTATATACCTAAACTTTAATAAATTTAAAAATTAGATAACAAAATAAATTGAGTTAAATAATTTAAATAAAAAAATTATTAAAAACAATTTAAATACAAAATTATTAAAAACAATTTAAAATGAATAAAATTAAATAACATTTAAAATGAATAATAAAAAAAAAAATTATTAATAAAACTTGAAGTATTATCTCATAATGGAGCCTGGGTTATATATGAAGGAGAAATGGGAGCATAAAATAGGAAGGAGGGGGAGGGATGAGTCAGGCTGTACGTGGAGTGGGGCACTCCCTCCATTTTTATATCATTTTTTTTTAAACTTATAACGTTGCTTCCTTTCATGTCCATTACTTATGAGCTTGTGTTATAGAAATAAAGAAATAATTTTAACGTCAACGAGGCTAAAGATAGCCTATGTGACAAATTGCTTCTCCATATGGCTCTTGTATTCAGTCGTTTTCCTATGAAGTCTCACAATAAACTCTCCCATCTTCTCGACAAACCCCTCGCTGAATAGATTATCCCAAGAGCTAGCTGCTAGAATATCTGCATAACTTTCCTTGTTGTCTTTGAAGGCCTCACATTCTAAAATGAAATGTTTTCTATTTCCACTTTTCTAGAAGAGATTAAAATACATACTCTTTCCCCCCACACTTCTTTTGGCCTTTTCCAGCGCCCTGTTTTACAACGAAGTTGATGAGAATTACTCCTTAGTTGAGCAAAAAGAATTTTGTCTCTCCAAGAAATATTAGCCCCTATGTACGCTTTTTGTTGACGATTATGAGTGGGATTAAACTCTTCAATATAGTACTTTATCTTTCTCCCTAGCTCCTTCTCCCAAGTATGTTCGTGGAACTTATCTATAACAAAAGGTTTTATCTCTTTACTGTTTATGGGACACATGCTCAAGAAAATACCCCATTTACTAAACCATTTGTTATATTATCATATTCAAATCTTCTTTCTTTTGTACAACATGTCATTAAACACAACCTTAGGGCATCTGCCCTCTTCCATTTGCTCAATTTTTTTTTAATACCTTATGACTCGCACCATAATAATTGCTTCAATAGGAACAACCCCTGTTTCACTTAACAAGATAGCATAAGGATCTGCACTTTTAATTTTGAATTTGTTTGTAATCAAACACTTCTAAATTTTCTCAATTTATTTCCACTACATGTCGGATGTACTACTGGCCCACAGTTCACAACTGTAGATAATCGCCATAATCACTAAAAGCCCAAAAAGAGTTAGAGTGTGGATTTAAGAGATCTGTGGTTTGTATCTTTTGAACCAGTTACCGGAGAACCCACAGTATGAACATTTTTATGCAAACGTTTCAAATCCCAACTGGGATCCATCATCAGGACTTACGAATGATGATAAAGAAGAGCTGCTTAGAAGGAAATAAATAATAAGCAGCTCTTCTTTATCATCATTCGTAAGAACTGATGATGGATCTCAGTTGGGATTTGAAACGTTGGCATAAAAATGTTCATACTGTGGGTTCTCCGGTAACTGATTCAAGAGTTAGAGTGGTTTACTAGTCCTGTAACTCTGCCTGTCTACACCTATTTTGAAAAGCATAAAATTCTTTCCAACCCCCCAAAGTTCTTTTCTTTCTACAACCATACTAACTTAGATGTTTGTTGAATTCAATTATGAGGTATTTGTAATCTGCAACTTCTTCAAGAATGTTGTCTTCAAAGTATAAATTATGCTATTTATGTTTTCTGTTGTTAGAGAAAATCACAACTTTCGTTTTTCTAACCTTCTACAAAAATGCTCAAGAGAAATTAAGTGCTCTTGCAAACCCAGAGAAGATTTGGCAATCAGAATAAGGTCATATGCGTACAAAAGATGCCTTATAACAAACTTTCATAAATGGATATCATCACCCCCTTGCGAATTTAGCCACTCTTCAATCCTATCGATATATAAACCAAAAAGGGTAGGAGACAATGGGAAACCTTGGTTGACCCCGATATCGCTTCTAAAACTTTCAGAAATGCCTGCAAAAGTTCTAATTTTGACTTTCACCTCTTCATATAGCCTATGCACAACTTCTCTCAAATGCCTGGGAACCCCAAGTTCCTACATTATGTGCCAAAGCTTATCCCTAATAACCGTTTCAAAGGATTTTCTGAAATGAACAAATAAGAAAAGGCTTCTTTATTTTTCTCCTAAAATTTTTCAATGATGTGCCTTAAAGTTATACCATGTTCAACTGTGGAATCTTTAGTTCTAAAATCTGCTTGCCCTTTAGCACGTTTATTTCTTTCTTCTACCCACTTGTTGATTTTATTTTCTAACATGCTTCCAAATAACTTTGTAAAAGGGGGGTTTACCATTATGGTCCTATAATTGGAGGGATTATTTACATCACCACTCTTGAAAAGAGGTATTTCCAGACTAGTTGTCCAATCTGTGGGGAACCCTTGTTGTTTGATGTTATTGAATTTTTTTGTAATGTGAGGTGAAAGAAATTTTAAGCCCTACTTTAGATACTCTGATTGGCGTTCAACTAAGTATTTTTCTTTTCCATAACCCAACTTCTTGATACCCATCTCTACCTCTTGCGCCATGAAGATTTATGTATCAATGTTAACCAAGGGTGGAGGGTCAACCTTGGGATCCTACTCATAAAGTTGTCTTTCATAGTCAAACCATTTAGAAATTGTAATATTGTTTTCAGTTTGCATCTTTCTCGGTTTGAGCTTCCAAAATAATTTGGGGTTATTTTTCCCAAGGAAGATTAGTTCTTCTCTCCTCGAAACCATGAAATCAACCTTTTTCTTTCTTAATATCTTCTTGTAAGCTTTGAGCTTTATGTTATCCATGTTTTATTCTTTCCACATTCTCCTTCCCTTTTTGCATTCTTCGTCAAACAAAGCATTAACCGGAAAGCAATTTGTTTCAAACTTCTTAATTTTTTCTCTTTTGCACTCTGCAAGTGCACTTTGAATTAAATGTGTTAATTTGTGACTATGAAGGTTTTGAAATGGGATTTTATCCTTCTCAAAGAGCCTCTCTAACATTATTTTGTAGAATTTTGTAGAATTTTTCTACAAATCAGTCAACTCTAGTACCATGTAGAAATTTTCCACCTGTAGATCAACCTGGTAATGCAATGTACTAATCAAAAACACTTGATCTGCTTCTACAAACAATTTAGTGGAATCTTAATCAACCATACACAACATCAATAAGAACACATATAATTGATATGGAGAAATCAATCACACATAACATAGAAGAATTTACTCGGGGAAAGCACCTGCCTAAAACACCATCTCTGTATTATCATACAAGTGGAAATATAGTCCGAATTACACAAAGCCTTAGCTCGGAAGCTATCCAGCTCTCAGTAAAATCCCTCTGCTGCTCCTAGACAGTCAAAGGATTCTCACAAACCTTCTCCTCTTCCCTCCAAACGTCCTATTTCCTTGTGCAGTTTCCTTCGGTTCCAATGATGTCACATGTGTGAATTGGCCTCTTCACACACTCACTAACCTTTGTACCACTAAATTTAATGACTTTATCTTTCCTGCCACTTTTTTTTAATATATGCTTGGGGTTTTTTCTTTCTTTCTTTCTTTCTTTGTGTGTTAGAAATAGGTTGTGCCTTTTGTATTACTTAAATATTATCTTAACTTGCTTACCATCATTTTTATACTAAGGATTCCTCTCCCATCTAAGGATGGATGGATTCTAAGCTTCATTAGGAGCTTCTTCCCCTTGGATAGCACTCAATCATGAAAAGATGTTTTAGCCTAACCTGATTTTGCTCCAATCCTATTTGAGATGTAGCTAAGGATTATGTTATTTTATTTAATTTTTTGACATTATTTGAAACTTTTCATTTTCATTGGAGTTAGAGATGTTGACTTCTTCAAATGATTCTTTGGGAAGTGACCATATTCATGGTAGGAATTACACTTAAATGAGAGTTGATCATAGTTCAATGGATGAACATGAATCTAAATATATAGTGTATGATTTCTTTCTTTTGGGAGACCTTTTTAAAAATTCACTTCAATACATATTCAAGTGCATGTGAATAGTGCTTGTGTAGGCTCAACTTTATTAATAAATCTCCTAAGCTTATTTTTTGTTACTTTGAGAATTTTAGTATGCCAAAGGCTGAGGGGAGGTGGGGTAACCTTATCCATATTGGGACTATAGACAAACTCTCCTCCTTTGGATAAAATTCCAAATATCACCTATAAAATACAGTGATTCGATTCCCATGAACCATGAAGCAGTGAGGAAGATTAGATCTCTACTCTATTTTAGTTGGACATTAAAATTGGTAGGATATTTACACACTTAGGACTTAAGTTCAGCTTGGTATAATTTGTCTATTAAGTAAAAGTGTGTTTATTTAGTATGCATTAGCTGCATTGTAATCCAATTATCATGATATGTTGTAGCCATAGAGTGATTTGATGACTCATATTATCTTCGATACTAATGGCTATTGATATGTGGCATAAAATTCAATTGGTCTAGGAATTGTATTTAAAGAACATGGATTGTCATTGTTAATGATCAATTGAATATAACTCTTATGTGCAGTTTTTCTTTTGCATTAATAAAATTGCCTCAAGTAGCCATATTGGTTGGGGTCGTGCAGTGTTCCCCTCTTAGAGGGTTTAAACCACATAAAGATATTAGTGTTATTATATTGGATTAGTTGTGTGAGTATTTATTGAAGGTGTTCTCTTGTATAGAATACCTTGTTTTCCTAATCGTGGTATCAAACCCCATTTAAAGAGTTTCTCCCATTTCTTATCAAGATCATGAGTCTGTGTTGCTACATTTTTGAGATATGTTTTGTGTACATTTATGGAATAAAGAGACTATTCTACTATGTCCAAAACACTACTTCTAGTTAATAATGTCTTTCATTTCATCCAAAAAGGTGTCTATTTTCCTTAGATACAACTTTTTTTGTCAAATATGGAGGTATACAATTTAAATATGCCCTTTTCATATTTCCTTTTATAGAGTTTACAATTTGGCTTTTTGTTCATATTCTCAATTTGCTACTCTTTCTAGTGTACATATTCTCTTTGTTATGTGCTCTATACAATCTCAATAAATAAATAAATAAATAAACAAAAAGTGTTTCATTTATTGTGTATGTTCTTTATCGTGTGTTTTGTGCAATCTCAACAAATCAAAATTAAAGAGAAAAATTGCAACTTCTGAGTAAGCTAATTGAGATCTAACCCCACGTTGTTGACTTTTGGATTTTTTTCAAAATGTTGTTTATTTTTGGATGAACATGGCCTTTTTGGTTAGCATATCTTTCGAGGTGAAACCACAACAACAACAACAACACCTCTATTCTCCTTCCGAGGTGAAGCTCACTTGGTTGAAAGTTACTTTATTTAGTAAGAGATCTTGAATTCAAGCCTATTATTTAAAGTTACATTTTGAAAAAGTTCATACAAACTTGAGTTATTTCATAACTTTATTATAAAGTGCATCTTACTTGTATTATAAAAGTGAATCACTACAAAGTAACTTTGATATTTTTTTTTAGTTAGTTTTTACATATAACCCTCATTTATAAAGTAACTTCATTGTAAAAGTGATTATCAATTTTTTTATAGAAGTGGGTCACTTTATAAAGTAATTTATTTCTAAAAGTGAACATATAGGCAAAACTACTTAAAGAATTTTTATTTTTTTTCTTAGCAACATCCACCACAATGTGGCTCTTTGTTACTATTAATGTCTTTTTTTTAAGGACATAACTATCACATCCAATGCCCATTTTCAATGTCCTTTTTCTAATAGCCTATTTTTTATAGAGCTTTCCATCCAAATAATCAATTTTAGCTTTTGAATCTATATTGTTTACATATTTTAATATGGTTGCTCCAAGTGAAACTTGTTTATGAGTACCAACTACTTCTCAATGGAAATCTCATATGAGGAACGTAGTAAGAAGTAAATGTGTTAAACACACATGGGCAGCAATAACAATATGAAAGATAATTAGGAGAGTACAAATTTTATTAACAAATTATTTACATTTATAGTACAATATGTGACCGTTGGGTTTCACATCCCAAGGTCTCTTGGACTCCTTTTGTCCATTTGGCTTCCACACTAACCCATTGAGGATTAGGTGTCCAACAAAATGATTGTAAATAATCACCTTGAAAAGAGAAAAGCCCCCACTAACCCTGATGAGAAAGCCAAATGGGATAATAAGAATGGTGAATCACACAGATTATGAGAATGTTCATTTCTCCTTATTTGTGATTTCATATTTAAAGAATTGATAACCCATATGTAGCTTGGGAAAAGTTGAAAAAGATATTTGGTAAACCTAATGTTTACTTTAAGTCCTAATGATTTATGTTAGATTGAATATTATTTATGCAAGTTCAAAACACTTGAACATTTACTTAAAAATTGTCAAGTATATATAAATTATGGATGATGCATATACATTATTCTTTCAAAGTGTGGTCTTGCATATTTTAACGTGTACCTTTAATGCCACTAGAGAAGTTCTAGGGGTTGCATATAAATATATCACTCTTGAACCTTTTAGAGATTATTTGATTATAGAGCAATTAATTCTCTTACATATTGGAGCGATTAACAGTATATGTACATTTAACAAATCCATAATGTTAGTTTTTGATGGATATGTTATCATCGGACATGTTTTCTAATCTCTAAGGTGTCATGGAGGCTAAGGAACAAAAGGACTCCAAAAAAAAAAAAAAAAAAAAAAAAACAAACAAAACAAAACAAAACAAAAACAAAAACAAAAAACAAAACAAAACAAAACAAAAAAAAAAACTAACTAACTAACTAACAAAAAAACAAACAAACAAACAAACAAACAACAACAACAACAACAGCGAAAAAAAAAAGAAAAAAGAGACTTGACGAAGTCTAATATGATATGACCCATCGATCATGATTCGTTCTTGGTCGTTCAAGCTCTAGGGAGAGATTATAAGAGCAATTCGAAGGAGCTTGGAGAGGACACAATTTACAGGTGGTGAGTAAGGCCAATCAAATTCCCCAGTTTGCAGTTTTTAGTGAGGGCGCAGTTCGATCCACGGAAAGAGAATTAGAGAGAGGAAGCAACAGAGATTTAAGAGCAGGATTATGGAGAGATTCCCAATGATTTTCCAGTGTGGGAGAGAGAGGAGAAGGAAGGTCGAATTATCTGCAAAGAGGGCCACTACAACTAGCGAGAATACCCAGAAACCCCACGTGAATTTCCATAAGAAGGTTTTTTCAATTTCTAGAAGTCAGATATAGTTCTAGAAGGAAAAGTGAATTCATTCCATAGGTAGAGGGAGGCAGTTTTAGGGCTGCGCGAAATTATTCTGAGAAACAATGCACATTTATGGAGGGAGTCTAAATTCTAGACAGGGGTGAAAGTTGCCCAAAGAGAGGCCAGATCAGTTGTAGAGGAGACAAGGTTGTCTCCAGTATATTTTTCCATTGTATTGTCAGAGGTTTGCTAGTTGAGCAACTAATTGTAATTATTTTCTCAAATTGTTGCCTAATAATAATAAAACCCTCATATGTTGCATCATCTTTCCCTTCGCGGTTATTTTTAAGACTGTTGTCCAAAATAACGGTGTCATTATTTTGTGTATGTGCATCTATTTCTCAATTCCGCTTTTTTTATTTACGCAACGTATATTTATTAGTGAAGAATTGTAGTGTGGTTTATTCACTATTTTCCTTAATAGAATTACAGAAGACAAATAAACTTTTAAGTTAGGAGAATAATACTCCATTGTTGCAGTTCAAGAAATTTTCAAATGATATCAGAGCATTGTTGATCAGATCAGAGGCTCAAAGGTCAAATGGAGAGAGATCATGCAGTTTCAAAGGGAAATCTAAAGCACCAGTCTCCAGATCTGCACAGGCCAACTAGGTAGTTCTAGTAGCAAAGAGGCAGAAATTGATTTACAGTTCATAGTGGATGAAAAGTTTGATTTGCTTCATATATCTAGCAGTAGGCAGTAGGATTTCGAGAGGATGGTTTCCAGTGAGCATATCAGTTTATTTGTAGAGAAGATCTAGCATGGTTGTTTTGAAAAAATGTTTGTAATTGCAGATCAATGCAGGAAGGAAGATAAAAGCACACCGAGAGAGAATTTCCTTATCTATTCTCAGATTTTTACTAGTTTTACAAGTGCAGGGAAAGGAGGCCATAATTTCTAGCAGCAGAAGGTCATAGTAGACTTTTCAGTTTATCCAGTGTGAATTTCAACGTCAGCAGTGCGTGTGTCAGATCTAGAGAATGGAATTTAGAAGGTAGAGCAAGTTTCCCAGAGGAATATTAGGAGGAAGTGTGAATTCTGATAAGGACACTGAAGGCAAGTAAAGGAGAATATATGTACATTTCCTGTAGGGAGTGTGAGTGTAGTAGAGAGGAAAAGTAGGTTGTAGAAATGAGAAGGAGATTTCCAGTGTATAGTTCTCGATTTTATTTTAGTCTCGTAGAGATGGCTACAGCAAGACTCAAAGATCAAGACAAACTTAATGGAGCCTCTAATTTTGGCTTCTGGAAAGCCATAATACAATTCCTATTGGATGAGCATGGCTTGAAGGAGTTTGTGACAAATTTCATGGTAGAGCTGACAGATCCACAATAGTTGGAATCCTTCAAGAAATAGATGGCCAAGACCAAGAGGATGGTACTAAATGGGGTTCATCATCATATTGTCCTACGTATTTTAGAAAATAATACAATAAAGGACATATGGGATGTCATTGTGAATTTGTACCAAGATCTATCTGAGAATCATAAAATGATTCTCAAGGAAAAGTAGAGGACGACAAAGATGCAGAAGCGTAAGAGCATAACTTCCTATGTCACCGGTATTTATAGTGTCTAAAATGAACTTGCAACTGTTGGAGAGAAATCGATAGATGATGAGTTGTACCGCATAGCTCTAAATATGTTTACTAAGGAGTGGCAAACCTTCATTCAGGTGATCTCTAGCTGGGATAAGATACTATATTAGGAGTGGTTGTGAAGTGGCTTCACTCAAGAGGAGCTAAGGCTCAACCTCACTAAGGTTACTATATGTATTTGCGAAAAGGGACCGAAGGTGGAGAAGGAAGAAGAGAACATGACCCTTGCAAGTAATGGTAAGGTGAAGAAGGGTCCCAAACAGGGGCAAGACTCAAAGGGAGAGAAGAAGAAGAAGGACCTGTCAAAGGTCAAGTGCTTCAGATGTGGTGAGTTTGGTCACTACATCACCCAGTGTCCAAAGAGGAAGAAGGAAAAGAAGGGGTAGACCATAGCAGCTTCGGTAGAGATATATGATTTCACCTCTAGATTGGAGGAATTCACATTGAGAGAAATAATACCTCCAAATGGAGGGGGAGAATGATGCTTCAGATTTTTGGTATGGTCAGGGTCTATGGGGAGCAGCAAGAAATCTATGTCATATCCAGTTGTTGTTCACATGGATCAGTACCTTTGCTACGAGTGCCCATAGCTAAGTAGCAAGAAAATCGAAGTGTCACCAAGGTGTGTTCAGATATTGAGAGACGGTAAAGAGATAGTTCTAGTCAGATTCTTGAGAGATAGTTGCAGATCCAGTTGGCACAGACAAGAGATCATTATATAGTGTAGATCTAGTTGCATTTAAGGAACCAAGGGACAATTGCAGAGTTAGTGGCAGGGGCACAGTAGATCAGCATGAGTTTGAGACTTAGAGGGAGTCTAGATTTAAATGGAGCATCCTTATGGAAGCTTGATCTATAGGATCTGACGTCTTCAGTACACAATTACAGTGGTAGTAGCAATGCAGAGGCAATATAGTGGTAGTAGCATAGGGGTATCAGCAGCGTGAGAGAAGAGAGAAGAGATTAATTCAGTTACAGTTAGTAGCAAATGAATTAGAGTATGCACAGTAGTTGATGGAATTTTTTTCGAGATTGACTTCTTCATAGTAATTTTCAATTATTGGGATTTATATCAGCTACGATATCAAGAAAGGAGGTGCAACAGATGTCAGGCATTAGCAGCATGTGAAATTCCAACTACAAGTTGTTCATCAAGAGAGATGAGTAGAATGGATAGTAGGATATAGTGGAGAACACTTTCCTCACTAAGAGGGAGTGTTAGTTTTTTATAGATATCGTAGCATCAGATAGGTGTTTTAGTCTCTAAGGTATTAGATAGGCTAAGGAACATAAGGTATCCAAAGCCTTGAAAATGTTTCGAGAGAAAACACTTAGAAACCCCTCAACTAAATTAATTGATCAATAATGATAATAAAATGCCTAATTATAACTTAGGAAAATTGATTAATTAATGGGTGTTAATTGAGGAAATCGGTTTTTCTCTAGAGGCTTCCATAAAAGTGACTTGATGGAGTCTAAGGTGATATGAGCCATCGATCATGATTAGATATTAGTCATTGAAGCTCCAGCGAGAGATTATAAGAGAAAGTTGAAGGGGCTTGGAGAGAACATAGTTTACAGGCGGTGAGCAAGGCATTTGGAATTCCCCAGTTCGCAGTTTTCAGTGAGGGTGCAGTTCAAGCTAGGGAAATAGCATCAGAGAGAGGAAGCATCAGAGATTTGGGAAGAGTGGGATTCTGGAGACATTCCTGGTGATTTTGTAGTGTCATAAAGAGAGGAGAAGGGAGTTCGAATTATCTACAGAGAGGACCGCTATAGCTAGTGTGAATCTAGTTTTGGAAGGTAGAGTGAATTCATTCCAAAGGAGGAGGCAGGTAGTACATCTTAGTTAGAGGCAATTTCAGGGTTGTGAAAATATATTCTAAGAAACATTGCACATTTCTAGAGGGAGTGTGAATTCCAAATAGAGGTGTGAGTTTCCCAGAGAGAGGCCAGATCCGTTTAAGTGGACCCAAGGTTGTATCAAGTATATTTTTCTAGTGTATTTCTAAAGGTTTTCTAGTTTGGAAACCAGTTGTAATTATTTTCTCAAATTGTTGCATAATAATAATAAAACCCTCATATGTTGCATCGATTTTCCCTTCGAGGTTTTTTCAGGGGCTATTGTCCAAAATAATGGTGTCATTATTTTTTGTGTGTGCATCTATTTCTCAGATCCACATTTTTATTTAAGAAAAATATTTTTATTGGTGAAGAATTGCAGTGTGTTTTATTCGTTATTTACCATAATAAAATTACAGAAGACAAATAAATTATTAGGTTAGGAGAATAATATTTAGTTGTTGTAGTTCAAATATTTTCACACATAGTGTCCCAAAAGAAAGATAAAAATAAGCATCCAAATAATCAATATCCTTGCAACAACAAACAAAACAAGGATCCCGAACGCTCTCAGAAAGCTTCTACTCCCAATGGTAACAAAGGACCAAAATTAAATAGTAAAAAGACTTATAGGAATTTCAACTATTGTAGGAAATATAGTCATCTAGAGTCTATATGTTTTACAACGATGAAGGCCTTAGAAGGAGCAATGAAGAATCACAATATCAATATTGGTTATTCTTCTTCTAACACTTCTTCTCATGGACATGAACTTTCTGCTTCTAGTTTATCATTCAATGCAACATCTATTTCTTCTTTTGATAAGTGGCTTATTGATTTTGGAACATCTTATAATATGGCTAAAGATAAAGCCATTTTTTCCACTCCTAATGATTATAACACCAAAAAAATATTTGTTGGTAGTAATATATATCTTAGTGTTGTAGGGTCTATAATAGTTCAAGCAGATAATGGTGATTTCAATGATTTATCATGTGTTGCAAGTATTTCTTAAAAACATTCTATCAATATCAAATCACTCATTCAATTGAATATTAAAAAAAAAAAAAATAGAGTTTTCATCTAACCAAATTGTAATCAAGGGTTTAAAAGATACTAGCATTTCCTTGCCAAAGGAATTGTTGATGATATTACCAGGACGTACAATTTTGATAACTTTGGGTCATCATATTTTCCCTCAATTTTTATTGCTCGTAGTGATGACTTGAACAAAATTTAGTGTTAGTGATTTGGTCACCTAAACTATTGCTCAATGTAGCAATTATGTAGTCTAATTACACTAACTAGTTTTCCTCTTATTTCTTTCAAAGATGTTGTTTGTGTTGTTTATGTCCTGGAAAAACATCATTAGGTTATTTCTGAACAAACCCCTTGTCATTCCTTTTCCCCTTTGCAACTTGTTCATAGTGATTTGTGTGGTCCAATTTCTTCTCCTTATTTCTCTGGGTACAAATATTTCTTAAACTTCAATAATGACTTCTCCAAATCCACTCTAGTTTACTTATCAAAACTTAAGAGTGTATTTTTTTACTTGTTTTTGGCATACAACGCCCTTGTAGAAAAATAATATTGATATCAAATGCAAAATTTAAGAATAGATAATAGAGGTGTATATGTCAACAACAAATTCACAACTTATTGCACTACACATGGAATTTAAAGGCAACATATTGTTCCATATATACCATAGAAAAATAGTGTTGCTAAAAGAAAGAATCATACATCAAAGAAAATGGCTAATTATGTGATTCAATCTAAGGTATTAAGTTTTCATTATTGGGAAAAAACAATCAATTATGCAAATTACACAATAATCAATCTCTCACAAAGTCTTTAAAATGTATAACATTAGAAGAAGCATGGACCAAAATTAAACAAAGTGTAAGTCACTTCCATATATATGGTAATGTAATGTCCCAAATGCAGAAAATTTGTAAGAGACTGTGATATACAAAAGAAAATGTGATTCATACACAGAAAAATTAAACAAACAATAAATGCTCAATACACAATAGAAATGTAAACCAACTGAGCCATTTTATTAATGGAGTGGAGCAAGTACAATAGTGCGGAAAATGCACATGGGCTTGCCTCAAAGGTAGGCTTGACAGAACTCAGGTGTCAAACAGTAATCTCAATGCTGGAAAGAACTACTCCTCTAATGCTCTACATTGTCTCCCAGTAACTACAATTGTTTGCTAGAAAGGAGCTGCAAGAAACCCCGCCTCTAGTGCTCAGAAAGTGATGAAACGTCAATCACAAACTCCTTGGACAAAACCCACAAACACCAAGAAATGGTTTGGCCCAATTTTTACCTGCCAAAATCGACCCCCAAAGGCACTTTGCAATTCCCAACAATTTTGCACTCGTTGTTGCAAAGATACGGCAGAAAACCCCACTTTAGGTGCTATGAAAATTCGGAAACTTTATATCTGGGATCCTTGTCAAAAAACCAGTAATGGTTTGGCTATATTTTGGCCTTCCAAATTCAACCTCTTCTATGGTCTGCAAGGAATGACCACAAAGTCCTCCTCCATCTCTAAAATGGAAGCAAACACCACTTCGAATATCTCCTCTAACCTCCATGGAAAAGCTCAGCCTTAAGGACTGATACTCTACCCACCAAATGAGCTCCCACACACTACCTCTACGCTAGCCCAGGTAGTGCAAAAGTCACACTGCCAAGCCAAAAGCTCATTCAACTACCAAACTCTCCTAGATGATGGCAATCCTCCCTAGTCTCCTCTACGGAAAATCTCACGTCAAATCTCCATTGCTAAGAACCACCAATGAACTTAGCCTCCTCTCCACTGTGTCCCCCAATAATACACAACCTGGAAGGGAATGCTACTACTAGGAATCACAATGTAATCCTCCTCCTGAAGAAATGAATAAAACCTTCCTAGGGTTGCACTTGAACACCCCTGAAGAAAGGGTTAGCTCTTCACCTGAAGAACTCATGCTAAACAGCCAGTGACTCTGCTAAGAAGCACGAGCAACCAAAGAGAAATCGATATACTCCAATAAGATGAATGAAATGAGGAGAGATACCTTCCTTATATAGATTTTGTGGAGCACTTTTCCCTCCAATTTTACCTCCATCGTGGGCCCTCACTTAACCACCTACATGCAAAACTTAACCACCTTCACGCAAACCGAACTAGGAAGTGTGTCTTTCCCTAGAGTGGGTGGGCCCCATGTGTAATTTAGCCACAACAAAATAACGTCTCCTAAGTCTATTCTCATAATAAAAATCAAATGGACCCCATCACCTCCAAAATCGGCCCCAAAATATAGAAATTAATATTGTTCCAAAATAATTTAGGAAGGGACATTACAGTCCTCCCCTCCCAAATGTTTCTTGTCCCCAAGCAACTTCAGTGTTGGATGCTCAAGTATGTGCTCGATCCTCATCCAACAAGCTCCTGCACCAAAAAAAAAAAATTCTTGTCCTCAAGAAATGTCTGAGCAAGCATTCTCTCTAATTGTTGTTCCCCACTGTCAATGCAAAATGTGTCAGGGTCCCATATGTACCACTGGATCGTGCCTGACCTCTGCATTGTCCTGATATGAAGGAATCCTTCAATACAAGGATCCAGACCAACATTTCCAACATGAAGCTCCTCTCGCTCCACTCATTATCCTGCCCATTGCAAGTACTAGAAGTCCCTTGCTCCATCAGTGACTCGCTAAAGCCCAATGGAATATTCGTATGGTCTCCCCTTATAGTAGCCAGTGCATCCTTAAAGGTTATTGAGCTGTGAAGAGTTGTGATGCCACAGCTCTCTGCTAGTCCCAAAGTAGTGCCACCATGTTGCCATTGCATTGCTCTGACTATGACATACCCCCCATTGTGCACAAACAATATCCTCCCCTCCTGAGGGCTAGTGGTGAAAAATATGTGAGAGTCAAGCTCATCATGCCTGGGAATCTGCATGATGCCAATATATACCCCTCCACTGCCAATATCAACTCTGGGCCATAAAAGGACAAGTCTGCCTTGCCATGCAGTGGAGGTTTCACTGATCCCCCATGTTTCAAACCCAAAGTGAATTGGATCATCCTCTACCATGACCCTTCTCGTCACAAAGTGGAGTGATCTTCCCACCAACTAGATCCCAGATTCCCCAAACATACGAGGAGCTCATAACTCCCACTCCTCACAGGATGTCATTGCCTAACGTTGTTACCAGCGAGAACCCATCTGGCCCTCATCTCTGATCCCTGTATGTATTCCCTCGGTGGACCCCAAGTATAAGGAGTAGGTCTCATGCCTGTGAACCTTCCCATGCTCCTAACAGAACACGTAGTGAAATCCACTATCCCAACTCTTGATGATACACCTCGACACTGCTCGGAGTCTGGGTACCCTCCTATAGACGAAGTCTACCATCCACCATCCCTCAAGTGTGAGCTCAGGGGTGGAATACATGCTACCTCAGCTATCAACCACGCCATCCCTAAGCCTGTATCTGATAACTTGTGCTCCTACCAAGGGTCTCAACTGAAGAGTCTCCGCCCGACTAATGGAACGTGGTGTCTCATCCAACTGTCTAGGGTGAGCCTCCCATAACCTACTGCCTAAATGGAGATTGTCAAGGGGAAAAAACCAAACACTCTGTGGTTGTAAGAAACATTGGAGGATGATGGGTGAGTATGTCCCAAAGGGCATGATCAACATTCTGCTAGAATGCCCAAGAGTGATCCTATAGAAGACACTCTCTTTGCCTCGAATATGGTGATAACTCCCTTGAAGCCTTATCTCCGCTAAGCATGGTGTCCCCAGATGCTCAACAATGTCCTCATTGATCCTAGGTGAGTTGCATCCAATGGTACACCTAATGACCCTACCCATATGCCTCCTTGGAGGCAACGCTCTAAGATCTTGTTGCATCACACCATGAATCATTGCACACCACCAAGAAACACTGAATTCCTCGACATGCCACTGTATGCTGCCACCTATCCCTGTACATCATAGGATACCCCCAACTACAACTATGTCATCCTGTATTGTTTTGTATCCCACCTATGTCACTGCACCGATCACTCCCCACATGGACTCAATGTGACATGAGGTACTCCCTCACGCGTCTCCATGCCCATTTGCAGACCAATGCTCCACGCTAGATGCTCCTACCCATCCCCGAATGAGATGTCCTAAAGTTGTGACCCTATGCGTTAGTCCACACCCGACCAATATCATCACCTCCATCGTCACATCATCATACCCACTAGTGAATGGATCTTCACTCCAAATCCTCCCTGAAGGATCCGAGAAGTGAATCTCCCTACGTGTCAGCAATGATGCTACCCCAACACTGCTCCTCTACATCCTCTGTGCCCCACACAAAAGTGAATAATTCCAAACTCCATACAAGGTGCCATCTAGTGACTTTCCAATGCCACGTCCTTTGACAAAATCCTTCCAGAGTGTGTTGATCACCCAGTGATCCTGTGTACAAAAATTGTACCAAGTCAACCCAAGAATATTTTCCATAAATTGGTTGGCCACGAGTGCTGATCGAAACCCTCTTAGCAAAGGTGCACACTCAACTACTAAGTCAAATATACCCTCTAGGTCTTAGTCAACCGGTATACCTGGGAAATGATATAAGGTCCCTCCTGGATCCCAATGCTAGTTGTTGGGTTGTGTTATATTCTTTCCACAACTAACCTACGTAGTGAATAGGGGGGTTAGAGGGGGGCGGGGCAGCGCCCCGAGAAAATTTTTTTTGGACCCTATATTAGATTGGGCGAACCTACCTATGGTTTTCGGTCCATGGTTTTGGACGCGATGGTTTTCGATCCATGGTATTGGATGCTTCGGCATGTATAAATATGTATTGTAACATTGAAAGGAATATAATGAAAAATAAAGCTGGTAGTCTCGGTTTTGAGATCCAGTGGGAAATCTTTGTTTATATGTGTTTTATGTGTTACTCTCTCGCATTTTTATTTTTCCTGTGATTTAGAATTCATATGCAGGTAATTTCTGTAGGTAATTCGTATGCAGGTAATTTCGGATGCTAGAAGCCCCGACTGGCATTGGGATCCAGGAGGGACCACATATCATTTCCAAGGTATACCGGTTGACTAAGAGCTAGAGGGTATATTTGACTTAGTAGTTGAGTGTGCACCTTTGCTAAGAGGGTTTCGGTCAGCACTAGTGGCCAACCAATTTATGGAAAATATTCTTGGGTTGACTTGGTACAATTTTTGTACACAGGATCACTGGGTGATCAACACACTTTGGAAGAGTGCGTTGATCACCCAGTGATCCTGTGTACAAAAATTGTACCAAGTCAACCCAAGAATATTTTTCATAAATTGGTTGGCCACTAGTGCTGATCAAAACCCTCTTAGCAAAGGTGCACACTCAACTACTAAGTCAAATATACCCTCTAGGTCTTAGTCAACCGGTATACCTGGGAAATGATATGTGGTCCCTCCTAGATCCCAATGCCAGTCGGGGCTTCTAGCATCCCTAGTACTTGGAAACTCCTTCTGAGATCCATTTGGGTCCACTACCATCTCCATAGCCCACTCCACCGGGTACCAACTCAGAATCTCTTGCCACCCAAACCCAAGAGAGGGATCGAATGAACAAACTATATCACATAGAACAACCCAGGTGTTGCACCCTGTGCAACTCAAGTCGTCTCATCTCGCTACTAGTCAATACATAAAATATGACTAGGTACCTCTGTCTCTCTTTTCCAATGGGCCAAGGTAACCTAATAGTGTTTCCAGCCTCGTCTATGTATGCCCAAATAGGGTTGCTCTCACGCTCCAACATGCACTCTAGCTACACCAGTAGGGAATCCAACCGCCCCCCAACGTGATTCAATTTGGTCGTGAACTCGACACAAACCACTCTCATGCCCTCCAACTCCTCGTTCTGCTGCAAAATAGCCTCACGCACTAATGAGACCTTCCTTTTTAGTGCTAGAAGGTCGGCCTGAAACTGGTGGAATTTTCATCGGCATCTATCGCCTGTAAACTTGGTAACAACTTTAGATACCTCAACAACTGTTGGCATCTCGTCCATTGGTGGCTCCTCCTCAATAGAGGGCTTTATGTGTGTAGGCTTTATCTTCTCCACCAAGGTGTCAACTGGGGTTATCAAAGCGGTCTCTAATAAAGAAGACTCTTGTGCCACACCAAGTATATCGATGTGCTCCTCACCATCCTGTGGGCTCTCAGCATCATGCTCAACCTCCTTCTCAGGCTCCTAATATCTAAATCGAGGTCTCCACCAGCAAAAGCGCTCCCTGGACTCACCCTCTAACTGTCTTTTTCCTGCCTGCTCCTTTTCAGGAGATCCGTGCCCTGATCTGGTCGACTTTCCCCACATGATGTAGATGGTTGCGTCCCCATGGCCTACTCACCTTTAATGTCTACGCTTTAAGGGTGGGGATGGGTTTGGTGTGTCACCCTCCTCAATTGGGCTAACCGCTCATCATCTCATTGAATTCTACCCCTGAATTTATGCATACTAGATTTCCCTTGAGCCATGGATTTGTCTCTGATTTCACCCATCACTGTGCACTCATACCCAAAGCTTCCATGATCTTTTGGCTAGTTTCCCATAGCTAGGCCAAGATCATGCTCTAGTACCATTGTAATGTCCCAAATGCAAAAAAATTGGAACAGACAGTGATATACAAAATCAAATGTGCTTCATACATAGAAAAAATAAACGAACAACAAATGCTCAATACACAACAGAAATGTGAACCAGCTGAGCCATTTTATTAATGGAGTGGAGCAAGTATAATAGTGCAGAAAATGCTCTTAGGCTTGCCTCAAGGGAAAGCTTAATAGAACTCAGGTGTCAAATAGTAATCTCAATGCTGGAAAGAATTGCTCCTCTAATACTTTGTGTTGTCTCCTAGTAACTACAATTGTTGACTGGAAAGGAGCTACAAGAAACCTTGCCTCTGGTACTTAGAAAGTGATGAAACTTCTTCCACAAACTCCTTGGCCAAAACCCACCAAAACCCATAAATGGTTTGGCCCAATTTTTACCTCCCAAAATCGACCCCTAAAGGCACTCTGCAATCCCCAACAATTCTACATTGTCTGTTGAAAAGACATGGCAGAAAACCCCACTTATGGTGCTCAGAAAATTCTAAAAATTTATATCTAGGATCCTTGGGAAAAACCCAGAAACAGTTTGCCCATTTTGTGACCTCCAAAATTCGACCTCTTCTATGGCCCACACCCTCCAAACAGCTCTAAAAATACGGCCTGCAAGAAATTACCACAAAGTCCTCATCCAAGCTCTGAAATGGAAGAAAACACCCCTCCAAATATCTCCTCTAACCTTTATGACAAATCTCAGCCTCAAGGACGGATACTCTACCCACCAAATGAGCTCCCACACACTGCCTCTGCGCTAGCCCAGGTAGTGCGAAAGTCACACTACCAAGCCAGAAGCTCAATCAACTCCCAAACTCTCCTATATGTTGACAATTCTCCCTAGTCTCCTCTCCAAAAAATCTCACGTCAAATCTCCACTGCTAAGCACCACCAATGAACTCGGCATCCTCTCCATTGTGTCCCCCAGTAATATACACAACCAGGAAGGGAATGCTACTAGTGGGAATCACAATGTGATCCTCCTCCTAAAGAAATGAAGAAAGCCTTCCTAAGGTGGCACTCGAAGTCCCCTTAAGAAAGGGTTATCTCTTCGCCTGAAGAACTCATGCTAAACAGCTAGTGACTCGGCTACGCAGCTCGAGCAACCAAAGAAAAATTGATAAACTCCAATAAGATGCATGAAATGAGGAGAGCTACCTTCCTTATATAGATTTCGTGGAGCACTTTTCCCTCCAAATTTACCTCCATTGTGGGCCCTCACTTAACCACCTACATGCAAAACTTAACCACCTACATGCAATACTTAACCACCTTCATGCAAACCGAACTAGGAAGTGCGTCTTTACCTAGTGTGGGTGGCCCCCATGTGTAATTTAACCACAACAAAATAACTTCTCCTAAGTCTAATATCCTAATAAAGATCAAATGGGCCACATCACCTCCAAAATCGGCCCTAAAATATAAAAATTAATCTTGTTCCAAAATAATTTAGGAAGAGACATGACAAGTAATATAGCATGACCTCACATTCCTAATCATAAAAGCAAATCCTTACAGTCCAAAAGTGAGAAGTGCATTTTTGTTGGATATTCTAAAGATTTAAAAAGTTACATATTACTTCAGCCTCATTCCAGTGAAATAATCATTGAAAAATGTGTTAAATTTGATGAAAATATCTTGGCTTGTGAGCCTAATTCAACTTTTATGCCATCAGCTTGCAAGCCATCTTCAATGTTTGTGTCATTTCTTGTTCCTAGTATGGTTTCTTCTTCATATATCTTGGGTATATGTTATATTCTTTGTGTGATTGTTGAAATATGGCAACAAGAATATTCCAATTTAATTTGTCCTTGAATTAAATTGTGAATTAAAATCGAATTTAGTCTTAACAGCTACTTGGAAATATAATTAATTAATTTATTTTAAATTAATTAGTTGGAGAAATTCAAGTTAGAAGTATTTCTGAATTCATGCAAGAGTTATCCCTTAAATTAAGGAGATAAGCTTGAGTTATATTTGAGTTGTAATTAGTTAACTCAGTACTAACTTAAGTCCAGTTAAATTAGTTCCAAATTGTTTGAGGAACTAATAGTGATTTAACAGTCAGTTGATGCATTAATGCACTCAACTAGTGCTACTCCAGTTAATTGAAGATTGCCTCATCAGAAACTCATGCATGTCTATGCTGAGAAAGACCCAATTGAGAGTAATGTTCAAGGACAGTGTACTATCAGTTGCATGTGTTTTCTCATGGAGAAAACTAATGCATGCAGTCAAGGATTCATCCTTGAGGATTGCGTAGTTTTTAAGGCTTGTTTTTCCACTTGGTAATAGGCTAATCATCCTTAAGGAACAACGCAAGGAAATAGGAGCTTAGAGGGCAGAGAGGAAGGCTGGATATAAGCCAAGATTTCCTTTGAGCATCTGTGAAGATTGTACTTGTTGGGTTGTGTTATATTCTTTCCACGACTAGCCCACATAGTTAATTGGGGGGTTAGAGGGGGGCAGAGCCCCCCTTCGTTGCGTCGATTGTGTAACGGGGCGAGGTCACAGGGGGTTTGAGGTGTACCCGTAACCCCACTTTATGGGGTCCGAGGCAGCACCTCCAAAAATTCTGGTTTTAGACCCTATGTTAGGTTGGGTGGACCCACTTATGGTTTTATGCATGATTTTCGCACATGTTTTTTTGGACGCGATGGTTTTTCGATCCATGGTATTGGACATGATGGTTTTTGGTCCATGGTATTGGATGCTTTGACATGTATAAATATGTATTATGACATTGAAAGGAACATAATGAAAAATCAAGCTGGTAGTCCCGGTTTTGGGATCCAAGGGAAAATCTCTGTGTATATGTGTTTTATGTGTTATGCTTTCGCATTGTTTATTTTCTATGCTTTAGAATTCGTATGCAAGTAATTTCTGAACAGGGTTAAAACCTACATTTGGTATTAGAGTTGTTTTGGCTTCAAGGGGATGCCTTTGTTGCTGAGTTGTTATAGAAATTTTTGGGCACTTCACCGCAATTATAAATGTCCATAAACTAAGGGCTCCTAAGTCCCTAAAAGTGTTGCTTCACTACCTAAAGGAACAAGGTCAGCTGATTACATCATCTCCCAGAAGTTCTCCACTAAAAACTGCTCAGAAATGGTCAAAACTGGACCATACTGAATATCCAGTGCAGAGGGTGCGAAGCATATCACCTTCCCAGTGTAAAGGGTGTGATGCATACTGAATGGCCCCTCTGTAAGGTGCGATGGGCGAGAATGGACAAATGGCAGAGACAGTTTGCGAGGTGGAAGATCATGGAATCTTCTAGAAGCTTCCCCTCTGACACTTGCCTCTCTGTTTTTGACCAGGGATGAGTAAGAGATCATTAGTCTCCAAGTGAAATCAAGAACTATCAGAGAGAGGACACTAATAAAAACCCTAGAAGATGACTCACCCCCCTACAATCATTTATATATGGATCCCTCATCACAGAGATCCGGAGGCTGGAATCTTGTATCTTGTAGAGAAGTGTTGTTGGTTTTCTGGTGAAACTTCAAAGTGTCGAGTGATCTAAGCTTTACTTGAGGTGAAGAAGGGCTTTCTTTCTGGAGGATGATGCTAGGTCAGAACAATTGGTTGTAATCCTCTTGCTATTCTTGATATTAATAAAGCTATTCAAGTTTTCCTCCATATTCTTGTATGTTTGATTATATATGCATTTGTATGGTTAATACATATTTGGTCCTATGTTATTTATGAATATAGATCTCTGTTCTTCGATAGTAGTATGCTACTTTGATTCCACAAGTGCTCTTTGAAGCTGGGCAGACGAAGAAGAAGCGGAAAATATCTATCAGGAAGGAGGAATCAAGTAAGGAACCAAGCGCAAGACTAAAGGTTGGTGTCCTTTGTTCCACTCTTATCTGTTTTCATAAAGGAAAACGAAAGTAGTCTTTACTTGTTTTTTTCTAAGATAGCTACCAGTCTTAGTGGGAATAGCAGCTCCGAGTGGACACTATTCCCGGTAATAAAACTGGCGACTCCGTTGGGGATCGAATAGATTGTTTGTTAGTCTATCTTTGTTTGTTTTATAAACTTACAGACGGAGCCTGAAGTCAAGCCAGCTAGCCTTCAAACTGCATTTGTTATACAAATGCAAAGTAGATCAATGCTGCTTCAGTCTATCTCTGGGTTTTGTTTATAAATTGAACAATTGATCTACAAACGTTCTAATTGCCCTAAGTGGTGGCTCTAGTAACCTCCATAGATCAACCCCTGTGATTTACATTTACTGAACATCACTTACTCGGCCTAAATCCCTGAACTGAACTGTAAACTGTGAGTAAAGACTAGTTAAAAGTCTCACACTAGTACCATCGCACCCTCCCTTTAAGGTAGTCTATATGCATCGCACTTCCTGTGTGCAGTAGGTGCGCTGCATACTGGATTCCCTGTGTGACAGGTGCGATGGTCAGGGAAGGTTAACTTTACCTTCAGACTTTGGTTTTTTCTTCACTATTTTCAGTTCTATTCAGGAGTTTTGCTATCTGTGGTCAGCATATCTCTGTGAAAACCCCCTTCTCTTCCATCATTCCACCTCTATTGTGCAAAGAACTATAAGTGTTTTTATGTATTGTGCGCCATTTTCAGTTCTCTTTTTCAAAGAAGTAGCGTAGTCGAACTGTCGTTTCTTAATCTGAAAGTGTCGTAAGTGTTGTTTTCAGTTATAGAAGAGAATCCCATTGTTCTTGATAGTCAATTATACTGTTACTCTTGTATATGATTTGAATTAGTAGTTTTAAAGTGTCGAAAAACAGTTTTCATTTCGAAATCGCAAAGTGTCGCCCTTATCTTCACTTCATTTTGAAAAGAAATTTGTTAAGTATTGTCGCTTTGAAAATAATTCAGATTTGCACTTAGCTTTCTTATCGCCATTCATACATTAAGAAGGCTGAAAACAAACACATGCATGTGCATTTGCATTTAGACTGCTTGCTTTGATTTAGGACAATGCATTTAGTGTGTGCTCTGTGCTCTGTGCTCTTTGTTGAAAAACTCTCAATTTTATTTCCTTAGTAGCTAGGATTTTCATTGCCAAAAGAAGATTAAACAGTTGTTTATCATCTTAGAATGTATTTTAGGAATTGTATGCACATCACGCAATGAACATGAAAGGCAAATTTTTAAACAAGATCAACTATAAAATAAATTTAATGAATCTAAAAACGCTTTGGAACCTAACGCACAACATCTAGAAGTCTAGGCTAG
>APFE030878153.1:307044-361036 GCA_000404065.3 Pinus taeda
GCCACGGACCATAGGTAAGTTTTCCAACATATACGCGCTTTTCCTTGCATGAATGTGCGTGCATACGCATACGCGACTTTGTAACGACTAACTTGCGTGTATACGCGGATTTGTCATGATGAACCTGCGTATATGTATTTTCTCTTAATTCTTGTGGTCTTGTTCATCAATTCCTTGCTGCTGACCTTCTGCACTTTGATTTGTCATCTGTGTGGTTTGCCATCAAGGACAACACTTGTCTCATAATGCCAACACTATGCGGTCTCCCATCGCCGTCCAACGATGCAACATCCGAAGAAGAAATCGTGGATGAAAATTTGTTTCTGATATCTTCAAGTGATTTGTGGTATGGAGATATAGTCGTTTATCTTCAGACACAAACATACAGGTCTAATACCTCACGCTCCGAACAATGACGTATTCGATACCAAGCAAAAGACTACGTGATCATCAATGATACTCTTTACCGTGTTGGTATCGATACAGTTCTGTGGAGGTGCCTCACCCTTAAGGAGGCCGAGAAAGTCCTGAATGACTGCCATTCAGGCGCGTGTGGGGGGCATCAATCTGGTTATGCCACGACGCAAAAATTTTTACGAGCAGGATACTTCTGGCCAACAATGTTCAAAGATTGCATAACCACAGTTAGAAGTTGTCATGCTTGCCAAATTTTCGATAGCAAAACCAGAAGACCACCTGCACCGTTGCAACCAGTAATAGCTGTTGGGCCATTCGACAAATGGGGCATAGATTTCATGACATGTAACCCCACCTCGACCGGGGGGCTTGGGTACATAATAGTCGCGGTGGACTATTTTACCAAATTGGCTGAGGCGATGCCTACATTAAACAACAACAGCGAAACGACTGCCCTTTTCTTTTTCAATCACGTAGTCTCCAGATTCGACATTCCACAAGCCATAGTCATAGATCATAGATCGCATTTTCGCAATCACATGATGGTTGAGTTGGCTGCTAAATTAGGACTGTCCCACGACAGCTCTACTCCGTACTATCCACAAGCTAACGGACAAGTTGAAGAAATCAACAAAGTCCTAAAGCGCATGCTGCAAAGGATGATCGGGGTCCACAAATGGGATTGGCACCTAATTCTGTACCCGGCCTTGTGGGAATACTAGACATCGGTAAGAAATGTAACCGTATTCACACCTTTTCAATTGGTGTACAGTCTGGAAGAAATCTTACTGGCTCAATGTGAAATCTCATCCCTCAAACTCGCAGTCGACCTTCTCCCTGGAACCTCGGAAGAAGAGGCGCGTTTCTTGGAACTAATCCATTTGGATGAAACTCGTCGTGGTGCAGCTTCGCCTAACGAGGCTCATAAGAAACGAGTCAAAGCACAGTTCAACAAGAATGTCAAACCTTGCGTCTTATCAGAGGGTGACCTGGTTTTACTTTATGACCAGGAATCCGATAAATTGGGAGCAAGGAAATTCAAATCGTTATGGATGGGTCCCTATATTTTTAAACGAGTATTAGCAAAAGGATCCTACGAGTTGATGGACTATGATGGGATTCCATTGGCGCAACCTCGCAACGGGTTGTAACTCAAGCGTTACTATGCTTGAATTCGCATAGTAATCCTCGTGCTTTTGTTACATTTTTTGTTTTCGCTAAGAGCATTTAATTTGGTTAAGTAATCCAGTTTTTGCATTTGCTGCAGATGTCGAACCTACTAGAATCATTCATTGGATATGCTGACGGAGCAAGTCGTAGTTCGCGGAATCTGTCTTCTACGGCATGGGCCAGTTTCAATCCCAACGGCGAGTTAGTAAGTTTCAGAGGAGTGTGTATTGGTTGGTCTACGAACAATATCGCTGAGTACAACGCATTGATAGAACTCCTTTCTGATGCCATCACACAGGGCATATGCCGACTTGTCGTCATTCTACAACTCACCGGCATCTATGCTATACGAAATCCAGCTATCTATCGCATGTTCCTAAGGGTCAAAATTTTGGAAAGACAGTTCGATTTCATCCAATATCAACATATTTCCATAAGTTTAAACACATTAACAGACTCATTGGAAAATTATGTGTTAGATAGACATTTGCGACATTTATAAAATGAAGCATCACATCAATATATGCAGTAGGATTATGTAACTGAACCAAAATAGAGCTCCGAAAATCAAAAATATATTCCATAACTGTTTATAGTCTGTACATAATGTTCTATAACCAAGACAAAATTGGTCAAATGACCCAAAACTCAAAATGCTAGGGGGCACCCTAGTCTAATGATGTGTATGATAAAAAGTCACCGCCTGTGCAATCATGCGTAAGAGCCGAGTCCATCGACTCAACACTCCAGTGGTATGTCGCTGCAACCGCAAAGGCAGCTCATCGGTTCTCACATCTGGGATACCAAGGGTAAGGCCCTCGATCTGGTCTGGTAGTGCCAAAAGAGTCTCAACCACATCAAGGTCGCGAAGGATGGCCCTCCCAACAACCTCTCCTGCTAGAGCAACCGCTGGGTCTCTGCGGCGTACTGCTAGTCGAACTGGGCCAACATCTGCATGAGAACATGAGTTTTTATTAGTCTTGATCATAAGAATATAAGAACATTATAAACAACAATGAACAAAGATATGGTCAGAAGAATTACCCATGGCATCCCACTGCTCACCAACCGACAGTGCCAAATCCGGATCACCTCAGAAATCCATACGAGCATATGGGAACCTAGCATAAACCATCTCCTGATGGTCAAACCACTCGAAGAATGTATCAGAAAAAGAAATCTGGGGCTGACCAGCGTGCCGAGACATGAGATCGACCCATCTCTGCATCCGTGGTTCGGTCGGTGGAGGTAGGCCAAGTGAAATGTACTGTGGCTGCATCAGTGGGATTCTCTCCAAGGTGAAAGTTGTCAAAATAGAACCATAACCAAAGTTCTTGGATCTGTCGCTCTTCACCTTGGTCAATTGTTCCTTCATCACAGAAAGTACTACATCACACCAATTGAACACCTTCGGTTCAAGGCATTCCAAAGCATACTGCATATAATATTTGTTGGCAATGTGAAGAGCAGAACTACCAGCTAGTCTAGCAAAAGTAAACAGAATGGTCCACAAGGGCCGGTCAGTGACATCTCGGATGTTGATCTTGCCGTCCGTACTTGGCTGAGATCCCTCTCTGCAATGCCGGTGAATGTACTCCCTCACGGACTCACCCCCATGGGCAGAGCCTGATAATGAGAGAGGGGCACCATGCCTTGATAAACCGATCAGAAAATAGATGTCCACCACTGTCAAGGGGATCAATTTGCCCCTAATATGGAATACCTGGTTGATAGGATCCTAGGCATTGAGGAAATACTGCAACAAACTGATTTGCTGCCTCATGCTAGAGATACGGAAAAACTTCATCAGGCCACAGTTCCGTAATGCAGCTACTGTGCCCGGATCATGTAAAGCAACATCATCCTCTTCTTCATGCTTGCGTTCTCACCATGTAACAACCATTTTGCTCCAATGAATCTCTGAAAAACAAACAAGGGAAGAGTCAGGATCTTCATTTGGTGAAAACAGGCAAACATTTCATCAGGAAACTATGCAAAAAATTTCCTCCCTGCATCCATCGCACCTCAGCAAGTGTACTAGGAGTGATGCATACTGACTAGTCAGTGGAGATATCAGTATGCATTGCACCTTTTGACTAAGGAAGGGTGTGATGATCCTAGGGCGAGTTCTTCAAACCCCAGGGGCTCAGCAGGACAAGGAAATAAGCTCAAAATCCAAAATGAAAGGCATGTAATGAAAGAGCACAAGTTTATCTCTTACCTGGTCCGAACGACGTTGAGAATCGTCCACAGAATCTCCTGGAATCTGTTGGTAAAAATCAGGGGGGAAAAGCACCTCCAAAGCTCCAACAAACCAAATTCAAATGAAATGGGAAAATGAGAGGTAAAAGTCACTTTTAATTTACTATGCACGTAATTCAAGTAAAATATTAGTGTTTTTAACTCATTTATCAAGCATATGTTTTCATTTCTAATCAGTTTGATGAAGAAAATGAACAGGTAGTACAATCTTTGAAAGAACGAAATGCTAAGGGGTAAATCAAAAACTCAATGACCATCATGGCGAGCAATGTTGTCGCAGAGTTCAAGCTCGTTAAAAAATAAACATAAGTCATGAGAAAATGTTTCCCCCAACGTTTAAGCTCATTAAAAATGAACTGGTAAATAACCATTGTGAATGCCTTATCGCCAGCTTTTGAGCCTTGGTTGTGTTCTTGCCATCACCTCCACTCTGTTTTTAGCCGATCATTGACCCCCATATGATTTTTTACCCCTTCGAGGAACATCTGCGAAGAGTGATTCTGTTAGAAATCCTTGTGATATTGTCGTGATTGGAAAATTCCAAATCTTACCTGGAACCAGCTGCTACCCGAAACCATCACTCGTTCCTCAAAGATGAGTATTCTTTAAGCTCTTTTCACCTGACTCATAAAATATGAAAATATTTCCAAGTGATTGGCCTCTCCGGCTCATTAAAGGCATCGGAAGTGCTATCCCTCCTCTAGATTTTAATCTTTTTGGACCTGAGGGATTATTACACAAACAGATCGAGTTCTTGTCTTGTTCGGATCGTTAAAACTATTGAAAATTCATCCCTTTCGTATTATTTTATGATTTTCGGACTTAAGGGATTATACAACGAAAAAGAATCTTTGGAGTCTTCTTTCCTTTTCTTTCAGACTCTATAAAATTGAAAGAGACCGAGTTATCTTTGTCGTTAAACTCATTAAAACTGAATAGCGACAAACTCATCCAAATGGATGAGAACGAGTTTCACTGTCGCTAGGCTTGCTAAAATATAGCGACAGGTTCGCCCGAAGGGCGGATTATAGAACAAGCATATGTTATCCTCCTCAAGATTGACAAAAATAAAGAGGTACTGGTCAGCAATGACTGGGGGAAATTGGGAAGAAAACAAGAAGAAACTTTATTGGTAGCAAGTCACTCTTGAACATGACACTTTCCTTCCGCATCCATGCCGGGTTGGGTTGTTTCGTTCACTGGTCTTCACCATTGGTCTGTCACACCATCCATATCTAGGGTTAACGCTACCAATCCATCGTTAGTGTCGCTGATATGTTCAAGAGAAGTCATTCAGACAATTCACCTGAGTCTCACCCACTGCAATACATTCATGCTTCATTCCTTCATGACCGCCACCCTGAACCCCATATTGTCAGTTTGTTTTTCACCTCCAAAATCATTTGCTTCATTCCATGTCGTTGATGTGGGATCATTAAGCCCTCCTGCGACGGGTCGCTTCTTGTCGACAATCAACTCATTATCCAAGAAGTTGGACTTAGGAACAACCCTTTCAGACTTTGAAGCTTGCATGCCTTAATGGCAAGTTTCTCACTTTCGGCGACAGGTTTACATCAATGGCCTTCGAATGAGAGATTTTGCGTGGTGTTCGACGCCAAGTCCCTTTTTCACACCACGTAAATTGTACTGTAGTACCTTGAGGGTCATTGTCATTATTGGTGATTCCTCTCGTGCTTGTTAACAGCTTACATCATTGGCTAGTAATGAGGCGATGTCTTTCCATGTTCGACTCCAAAACATTTTTCACATGGATCGACTGGTACTCCGAGTGAAGATTGGCCGAGTTTGAAGACCCCGGATCTAGTTTCATCCATCCTGGCTGCGATATATTCAGGAATATAAAAACATCCAGTGTACATCATTGTCGAACAAATGATCATCCAAATCAAAGGATAATGTGTCCATATCATCAGTCTGTCACACAGACGATCGTCTGTCCTATGTACATGAAAATGAGTTTATAAAGCTGAGCATGGGAATTCCCGCCTCAGCTAGATCATGAAAAATTGTTGTCAAATAATGTATTGTATTGTATCTTATTACAGGTCACCTCCCAACTCAGAAAAACTTCAGATCCTCAAAGTAAAGCATTTCACCCGACATCAAAAACGATTAACGACCTCATGCTTTAGGGGGCAACTGTTATAGACATTTTTGGGCACTTCAAACCCAATCACAAATGTCCATAAACTAAGGGATATTAAGTCCCTAAAAGTGTTGCTTCACTGCCTAAAGGAACAAGGTCAACTAATTACATCATCTCCTAGAAGTTCTCCACTGAAAACTGCTCATAAATGGTCAAAACTGGACCATACTGAAAGCTCCATGCAGAGGGTGCGATGCATATCACCTTCCCAATTTACAGGGTGCGATGCATACTATTTTGCTCCTTTGTAGGGTGCGATGGTCGGGAATGGACAAATGGCAGGGACCAAAATGCGAGGTGGAAGATCATGGAATCTTCCAGAAGCTTCCCCTCAGACACTTGCCACTCCATTTTCGACCAGGGATGAGTAAGAGATCTTCATTCTCCAAGTGGAAGCAGGAACTATCAGAGAAATGACACTAATCAAGATCCCAAAAGATGACTCACCTCTCTGTAATCATCTATATATGGATCCCTCTTCACAGAGATCCAGAGGTTGGAATTTTGCAACTTATAAAGAAGTGTTGTTGGTATTTTGGTGTACATTCACAGTGTTGGGTGATTTTTCTTTGCTTGAGGTGAAGAAGGGCTTCTTAGCTGGAGGATGATGCTGGGTCAGAACTGCTCTTGGTTGTAATCCTCTTGCTAATTTTTATCTGAATAAAGTTATACTTGTTTCCTTCCATATTCTGGTGTACTTGTTTATATATGCTTGTATATGGTTAATGTACATGTGATCCTGCATTATTTATGAATTTAGATCCTTGTTTCTTGCATAGTAGTATGTTGTTGTGATTCTACAGGTCCTTTTGAAGCTGAGCAGACAAAGAGCGAGCAGAAAAGCTCTATCAAGAAGGAGAGGGAATCGAGCGCAAGACTCAGGTTGGCCCTCTTGGTTCTCCTCTCATCTATTTTCATAAAAGGAATCAATAGTAGACTTTGGTTGTTTGTTTCTAAGATAGCCACCCATCTTAGTGGGAATAGCAGCATCTGTGTGGACATTATTCCCCTATAACACCAGGTAGATACCATACACCATTGCATGGTTATTGGTCTTTCTTCCTAATCCCCAGGCATACTTTCTTCCTAAAGAGCTTTTGGCCTCAAGGGATCCCAAGTAATGCTTGTGCCAAGAGGTGATGAAAGAGATAATATCAGAGGGCCAATGAATTCTAGGGAAGAGGGGACCCAAAGCTGAAAACCAAACAGCTTAGACGTAGGGAAAAGACAGAAAGAGATGGGAGACATTTTCTTCTAATTGCTCACAGAGAGGACACTTATATGGGCCTGTTATTACCCTTTTCTTAGATTCTCAGCAATGAGGATTTTTCTGTGGATGAGCAACAACCAAAATAAATTGAGCTCAGGTATATCATTCGGAGAATTGAACAATAACAAATACAAAGACGGGCGGCATCCATGGTCATTCAGGGGCACAACAAACATGGGCCTGATGGTTTGGGTATCCCTCTCGGCTCGTCTAACCTCTAACTACCTACTCTCCTCAACCCACTATGGCTCTCAACCTCTCACCTCGCGGTTACCTAGTTTCCTCACCGTCCCGTTTTTCACCTCGACAACAGTAACTTCCACCGACTATTTACTGTCGGTTACTATGGAGCTAGACGAGGTAGACTATGAGGAGGACCCTCATCCCCAGGAGGTCATTTGGTCTCACCATCGCTCCGTTTCAGGTTCTGGTGCTTTCGCTGCAACCCTGTGACCGTTGTCACCTACACCCTCCATCCAGGCTCACCCAGGTCCATCAGCTCCACATCCCCTACCCTCTGTTAACATCGATGACACCCCTGGTCTGGACTATCCCCCTCTGTCCCTAGCTACCCTAAACCTTCTTCGAACCTGCCTCCAGCCCTCGCCCACCTTCGACTCTCTCATACCCTAACTCCTCCACATATTCGCTTTGCAATGCACCCCATCCACCTCTCGCATCCATCCATCCGGGTCTTCCTCCCTAACTAACCCTACTCTCTCCAGTGCAACCCTCAATCCTAGAGACCCAAACCCTAACATCCCCATTCGCTTTGGCTGCTTCAGTTCCTCGATACCCAACCCTAAATCTACCCCTTCCACTCCCCAAACTGTAAATCATGGTTGTCGAGGACTCCTCAGGGATTATCTGACTACATGTCACTCGGACAAGCCCAAGAAAGGTAGGTGCCTCAAATCAGTGGATAAGGACATTAACCTAGCATTGGGCAATGACATTTCGATGGGTGAAGTCGCAAAGACTACAAAGAAGGTACTAGTTGGACGTGTTCATGGCAGAAATTACTCAGTGAAACGTATTCGTCTATGGACCACCGAGATCTCGGGCTCCCTGCGCAAAGAATTGCCCATCATCCCGATGCTAGCTCGATGGTGGTTTTCCCTGCGCTTCCACAGGGAGGAATATACATACTAGATTTTATCCCAGTTTTGGCACATTGAATTCGTATCGGTCCTGCTAAAGAGATGGGATCCACTTTTCGACCCCGAGAGGGAACAACTGGGATCTGGGCAATCTAGGTCCATTTTCAAGCCTTTCGATGCAATTCTCGACCCTTGTGGTATTCAAGCGCATTGGAGACGCCCTGGGCACATACCTAGAATGTGATCAATCCTTCAAGAAGATTAGAATCATGAAAATGGGGCGTATCCTGGTACATTTGGACATAAGGGAGGGGTTGGAGGAAAAGATAACCCTCCATTGGAGACATTTCTCATGTCGTCAAAACCTCGACTATGAAAGTGTTCCATTTCGATGCAGAAGATGCCATAAGGTCGGCCACCTCTACAAGGAATGTCCTCTACTCACTCCTACTACTCAAGCTACTACTAGGGGAACGAAGCATCGTCAGTCGGAAGACCCAATTGTGGACGAGCAACCCATAGGTCTGGATCATTCAAAGGTTGTGGATGGAGCCACTGCTCAGCAAACCAATACTCCACAGATACCACTTATATCCTCCCCACTAACTTGATCCTGGTCTGCTACGGAGGCTACTCCTACATTAGGTACTGCTTCTAATCCCTTTCCCTCTACACTGTTTTTTAATAATTTAAATGTCTCTCTGGCTCATTCTGCATCCATCTTTAACATGGTTACCCCCATCAATTGTGCACTTGAACCCCTCTCCCATATTTTCTCCACCACTCCATTGATTGTCCATGGACAAAATCATCTACACCATCCCCCACATTCCCCTATAGACTCAGGCTCGCACTCCTACAACCTCTGTTCCCGTCAACTGACGAACCCCAATCTGTTGGGTCTGGACATCCCTCCCCGCTCCATTGAGCTCAAACCCTCCTGGGGAAAACCTTAAAATATATCTAAATCCATCAAATCCGTAGGGGCAGATGTGGCCCAGGGGCGCCAAAACACCAATGAAAGGGAACTTAAAGCACCTGACACCCTCAACTTTATTCCCTGATGAAGTGGCTTTCATACAACTATAGGTGTTTGGCCAGCCCCTAAAAAAAATGGCCCTCAAGCGACTTTTGAACTATGTACCCTGTGACATGATACTACTTCAGGAAACCCTAGGTCCATCTGAGAAAATTGTTAGGACCCTACAAGTCATCCTGCTCGGCTGGCACCTCCAAGCTCTGGATGTGGTGGGAAGATCTAGGGCCCTAGCCATAGTGATAAATCCTCTATCAATCAAGGTGATTTCATCATGGGGAGGTCAAGGTTTCCTGGGTATGGACATTTTCTCGACAGAATTGGGCAAACAGCTTCATATTATTAATATATATGCCCCTAATCAAAACAGACTAGCCTTCTGGCAAGCATTTCTGTAAAACCCCTTGATCAATCATACTACTATTCTAGGGGGTGACCTAAATTTCTCCATCGGACATGAGGAATCCTGGGGACACCATTCGCAACTATACCCCCTCTCAAATTAGTTGATCACCCTCTTGGAAATATGGCCTCATAGATGTCCCTATGAATATGAAGATGCCAACATGGCATAACAGACGGACTAGTGTTGGCATAATAGACAGACTAGTGAAGCAGCTCTAGGGCAAAGGCTAGACATATACCTTATTCATGAAGACCTCCTACAATCCCTCGCCATCTACAGACTCCCCCATATATCACCTATCACTCCCCCATATATCTAGAAGTGGCTGGCTCATCCAAGAAACCTAGGGCACCTTACAAATATAACTCCACCTGGCTAAAGAACCCTGACTATATCAAGATGGTCTGGGAGTTCTGGCAATCTCAACCCCCACTCATGGACCAAAGGAAGGGTGAAGGATTCTATAGCAACCTGAATCAGATAAAGAGATTAACCAGTGAGTGGGCAAAAAGGAAAAAAGCTAGGGATGAACACTCTTTGGCTGACATTGAATCATAATTGGCCTCCTTAACGGATGAATGTGGTAGAGGTTTCTTATCCATAGAAGCTAAGCTACATCTTGTAGAACTGGAAGCTCAAAGATCTAAGATACTACTCGACCGAGAAGAATCATGGAGACTCAGAAGCACAACTATCTGGCTTCAAGCAAGGGATGGCAACACAAAGTTCTTTCATAAATATGCAAATGGAAGGAAAACCAGCAATACCATTTGGTAGATGCCCTTGAACCAGGAACAAATTGCCAACACCCACCCACAGCTTGCTCGATTGGGTATCACACATTTCAAGCATCTATTCAAAGCCCCTCCTAGAACATCACTTGCTGAAATCATCATCATTGCTAGTCATTTCCTTGGGTTTGTGGAACCTGATGGGATGGAGGACCTTATCAAACTAGTCTCCATGGGGGAATTAGAGAGCACTCTCAAGTGGTTCAAGAAGGACAAAAATTCGGGACCGGATCGTTGGTCTGTGGAATTCTTCCTTGCCTTCTTCGATATCATTAGACACGACCTTCTCGGGGTGGTGGAATAAAGTCGGATCCCTGGCCGTATTTATGCTCCTATCAACTCAACCTATATTGCCCTCATACCCAAATTGGACTCCCCACTCTCCTTCAATGACTTTAACCCTATATCCCTCTGCAACTATCTCTATAAAATCATTGCAAAGATTATTGCAAATCGCATCAAGCCAATCCTATCTGAACACATCTCATAGGAGCAATTTTCCTTTCTTCAAAATAGACAAATCCATGAGGCCATAGGCTTAGCTCAAGAGGCCCTCCACTCCATCAAGCTGAAGAATCTGAAAGGGGTGTCACTTAAAATTGACATCTCAAAGGCTTTTGACAAGGTCAGCTGGTTATATTTAAGGATGATACTCACCCATCTGGGGTTCCCATTGGTATTTATCAAATGGATTATCGGGTGCATTACTTTAGTTTCCTTTGCAATCCTAATTAACGGATCTACCTCCCAAATCTTTCAGGCAGAGAGGGGAATCAGACAAGGATGCCTTTTATCCCCTTTACTTTTCCTCCTAGTTATGGAAGGGCTTAGCAGACTGATTGCGACGGAGAAGAGAGCAGGGAGGCTCAGGGGCCTCAAGATCATGGAACAATGTCATATAACACATCTGCTATTCGTTGATGACATCCTCATACTCCTAGATGGGGGAATACAGGACATCATTACACTCACAAAGATACTAAATCTATTCAGTGCTACCACAGGAATGGAAATAAATGGGGATAAATCTACAATATCTTTCTCTTACGGCACTCAACAAGAAACCCAGCTAGCACTGCAAAATTTCCCCTATCAAATCTTGGCACTGAAGGATGGATTGAAGTACTTGGGCTTCAAGATTAAAGCAGATGGATATAAAATTGTAGATTTGGACCTGGTTGATTGCAAAGGTGGAAAAAATATTAAATAATTGGAGCCACTGACTACTCTCCAGAGCTCGTAGATTGGTGCTCATAAAAGCAGTGCTGGAAGCAACCCCTGTTTTTTAGATGTCCCTGGCCTGGATCCCCTAAGGGATACTACATAGGATTCAACAAGTATGTTATCATTTTTTATGGAAGGATCACAAATGAGGAAAACCCTATGCATGGGTCAAATGGAGCGGGATCACAACTCCTAAAAAATGGGGAGGGTGGGGCTTAAAACATTTCCCTCCTTTCGCACAGGCACTAGCAGAAAAACTTGGTTGGCTACTCTTGAAGCACAAGAGCCTTTGGTTGGAGGTGGTCACCCACAAATATATATGGCTGAGCTCTGCCTTGGATTGGCTAAGACTACCCTCATGGAACAGCAAGGGCATATCACTAATCTGGAGGGTTGTAATAAACACTCTTCCCATCATAAGGAGGGGCCTCATATGGAGGAATGGAAATGGTGGGTCTATCTAGATTGGGATCAATCCATGGATAGGCAATGGGAATTCCTACCAGCTTCCACGAGATCTAATTACACTGCTAAACCTCAATAGAGTGCACTACATCACACATCTTGGGGACCCTCATAACACAACCATATATCAGCAAACATGGCTAACAGGGGAGGCATGGGACATTCCAGACCAATGGCAAAGTCAGTGGAGGAATTATTTGCAGGCATTAATAGAATCCCGTGTGCGCATAAGGGACAAGGAGGATGAACGGATATGAAGTTTTGCAAAGAAAGGGCACTACTCCCCTAAGGAGGGGTATGAGATCATAAATGCTGACCACAAGCCGGATAGACTAGAGAGTTGGTGGAGTCATCTATGGAAGTTAAAAGCCCCTCTACGCACACAACTACTGATGTGGAACATCATTATGGGCAAAACGCCTTCAGGAGAAAACCTCAAGAAATGGGCATATTAAGGACCGACTTTGTGTGTCTTATGCCATGCTGAGGAGGAATTGAACCACCATTTATTCCTCTCATGTACCACAACTCAACATACCTGGGCTCAAATTATTCATACACTAAAAATCCCTTATACCTGGAGTGGTAACGATATTCCTAATGCCTGGAAAAGGTGGTGGGAATCATCAACATAGCCGAGAGCGCAGAACCTGCCGCTATTGGTCTGCTAGTACATATGGATGTGCCAGAAGAACATTATATTTAGGGGGGGGATATAGTCTGGCCATTGATCATTCCTAAAATTTGTATGAGCTACTTAGAAATCCCGGCAGAGGAACATACAATCAGGGCTTGGAACATCACACAAGAATTCATAGACAAAGAACACCCATGGGCCTATTTCGATGGTGCAGCACAAGCACAGGGTTGTGGTGGAGGCATAATCCTACATTTGACTGATTCACATTTCTTTCACATATTGATGGGGTTGGGAGAGGGCACAAATAACTTTGCGAAGCTGCTCACACTCTGACACCTCTTATACTTTGCAATAAACACACAATGCGGACACTTACAAATATATGGAGACTCCAAGATAGTTATAAACTGGTTCAACAACATAACAACATGTCATGCATACACACTCATAACTATTTTTTATGATATTATATTTCTCAAAACACATTTTGATCATGTCTCATGCACTCATATTTACAGGGAGCGTAATGAAGGTGTGGACAAGTTATCGAAAGAAGCATCGCATCATCCTCGAGGGGAATGGATGATTGCAGAACACTCACCTAAGCGGACCTATCACTTTTTTCACATACCATATATGGATCAAGAACTACAGAGGGCAGACATGCCCTAATTTTATCAGTTTCTTTTTGTTTATATCTTTTTGTCAAATAGAACAGCAATAACCAATGGTGAAATTTTGAAACATGTAATTAATATGTATATGATCAACTTCCATCAGTATACCCATCACAGGGTCATTTTGTAGTAATTTATAGTTTTGTTTTTACAAACTTTTCACAGTTGACTACGGTCACGGTACTTGCATATGCCTATGGCATTTACAGCATGTAATTTTCACAAATTATTGGAAATTACGATATTTAAAAAAATAAAAAATAAAAAAACCAACAACAACAACATTCGGCTTCTAGATTTTGTTCCAGACCAATGATTTCGGTGGAATCTGGGAATTAAAAAGGAGGAGGGGGTATCTTTCCTTTACAGAATATGAGGAGCTCTTCCACCCCCAACAATCTGTTGCAGATTGCTTGAGAGGGGCACACCCATTCAATTTACTTCTCAAGATATCCAGAGTCAGAGTTAGTTGAGCTGGGATATCTTCAAATTTCCATCCATTCTAGAGGCCATATCCATCCCAACAAGATATCTGATCCAGGGAAATGATTCCAACTTGAAGTAGGTGATCCTTCATAGGATAGATGTAGGAGTCCAATCCCAAGGGCAGGCAATCCAAAATCGAGTCTTCCCATATGTTGATATTATTTCCATTCCCCGAGATTCTACATATATTTTCCATAATGAGGGAAGAATAATATTGAAGGAGATTCCAAATGAGAGATCCTTGGATTTGATTGACGATTACTCCCCCATTGCATTGCTGCATGTATTTGGCCTGCAGGAATTGCACCCACCATTGGTCTAGTTGGGACTTGAACTTCTAGGATGGCTTGGCACCCATTGTTGTATTGACCAAAGAGGCGTCTGGAATTCCAAGCTCCCCATGTTGCTTTGGTTCTCTGATAGTCTTCCAATTCATTAGATGATTTTTTTTAGTTTCTTGCTTCCCTCCTTCCCACGAAAATTTTCTTATGTAGGCCCCAAGTTGGTGCATAACATACTTTTGGGCCAAAAGAGTGGAGAACTGATATAATGGGATAGATGAAAATATTTCTTTCACCAGAATCCATTGATCTAGGACACACCCCAATTCACTAATTTTGTTTTGACAGCATCCAAGATTCCCTGCCATGCTTTGGGAGATGTTCTCCTTAAGTAAATTAATATACCCATATACTTGAATTCCTTCCAATCTCGGATTGACTTAAACCCTAGAGCATCTTCAATTTTCTTGGATTTTTGGGCAGATGTGTTCCAAGTGAAAATGTGACTTTTATTGTCATTTGTTTCTTCGTCGGAGGCCTTCAAAAACTTTTCCAAATTAGCCTTGAACCTCTTTGTTATGAAGATTGAATCCCCTCTAAACAAGATGGTGTCATCAACAATTTTCCCATGGTTAATACTCCTTATCCCTGGTTTGTATTTGATGCCCAGTAGGTTAGAAGATTCTATTTCGAATTCAAGCCTCCTGCTCAGTGAATTTTCCATAATAATATAAAGAAAGGGGGAAGGGGGGCATCATTGTCTCAACCATCTAGAGGCCTCGAAAAAATACGCTACTCGCCTGTTGACCAAAGGGGCAATCCAGGGGGACAAAGTGCATAATGAAATCCATTGGATAAAGGTTGCATCGATCCCAATTTTATGCATTACCTTATAAATAAATAAATGCCTTAACTTGTCAAGGGCGTTTTCCATATCAATCTTAATTATCATACCTTGATCCCCTCTTTTCTAACTGGAGTCAACTGCGTCCTCGATCAAAATGATATTATCAAGGATTTTCCTTCTAGGGATAAATCCACCTTGGTTTACCGAAATCAGAAGGTGGGTAGTTTTCTGGAGTCTGGAGACCAGCAACTTGGAAATGATCTTATAAAAGACATTGGAGACAAAGGTAAGGTGGAATACTGAGAAGGAGGAGGGATTTGATTCTTTGGTAATTAAGACAAAGAAAGAGGAGTTTATACCTCCTCCTATACATAGGCACTTAAGATAATAGCCTATCATTATGCACAAGTCTTTACCTATCAATTCCCAGAAGTGCTGGAAAAAGCTCGCAGAAAGGCCATCTGGACCAACAACCTTATCTGGGAAAAATGATAATACTACATTTTTTATCTCCTCTGTGGGCAGGGGAGGAATGAGATGGGCATTCATTTCCTTCGTAATTAGGGAGGGCAAATGCTCTAGCATATATGTCTCACTCTCATGATCCCTCGGAGAGTCATCCTAGTATAATGCTTTAAATTGTTGGACTTTGCCTTCTTTTATTTCTTCGGACCCTATGATGGTCTATCCCCCAAACTGAATCTGTGAGATGTTATTTTTGCTTTCTCTATACCGAACTTGCTTATGGAAGAATTTGGTATTTCGATCTTTGGATTGGAGCCATATGCTTCTAGATTTGATTCTCCAATATTCTTCTTTCCTCCTTAGAAGTGAGTGGAATTCCCTAAAAGTTTCAACTTTTCTTTGGAAGCCCTCTGGGGAGACAGGATGTAACGTCCCCTAATAATTATAAAAATAATAAATACTATAATATAATATTAAAATATAAGAAAATAAATGATAAATAATAAAGAAAAGATAATAATAGTAAATAAATAATAAATAATGAAGAAAATATAAATAAATAACAATACTATAGTTCTAAATAAATATAAATATAAATAAACTGTAAAAATGGTAAAAATAAGTAAAGTTAACAAAAAGTAAAATAAAATAAGAAAGAGTTAAAGTAAGAGAACTATAAAAATAGTAAAAATAAGTAAAGTTATCAAAAAGCAAAAACTAATAAAATAAGAAATAATTATATTAAGAGAATTACTAAATTAAGTTAAACTTAAAATAAAGAAATAAAAGTTGCATGTTCACACATGGAGTGTGTGCATGCGGTTCCATTTCCAATGTTTGGTCTATTTAATATACATGAGGAAGATCAGAGATCATTCCATCATCCATTCTCTTGGGAGAAAAGTGTGGTGAGACAAAGGATTCCCTACAGTGGTACGTTGATTGAGGGCTCGTGGGTGGCTAGCTGTAGAAAGATTATATGTAGCTGAACCTACGATTGGGTGGAGAGTTGTCCCTAAAACTTTGATGTGGTTAGCAAGATTCAAATAGCGTTCAACTCCAAAATTACAAGTAAGGAATATCATCATTGCAGGTAAGTTGCATTTGCTCCTAATTCTAAAAAATTCTAAGTTAATTAGTTAAATAGAGGTGCGTTGATTGTAAATCGCGCAATTGATCTAATTAGTTGCATGTTTTAATTTCGGGGTTGTTACATATTGTATCATAGCAAGTTTCAACCCTATATAACCTCTAATAAATAAATAAAAAAAAAAAAAAAAACTTGATCTTTATTGTAATGATAAAAAAGAATTTAATCAAGTAAATTAGAAAAATAAAATTAAGTTTTAATTTTCGCAAATTATTGAATAAATAACATTTATTTTAAGAGAATAAATAAAATTTCTTTATTATTAGAAATAAGTTGAGACACTTCTTATTTGCATGTAATTATATATACATGTTTGCCACTTCTTATTTGCATGTAAAAAAAATCTATAAACTTTATATAGGTATTACATGCATTATAATCTTAATATCATTACATCCATGCATATTCAAAATATATTATAATACCATTACCTGCATGATATCTTAATATCATTATATCCATGCATGTTCTAAATATATTATAATACTTGAGCCATAGTTATGTATAAATGTCCAACACACCCAGAAAAGGAAAAAAAAATCTAAATTTTTTTATATTTATTTTATTAATATATATTCTTAGAATTCTTAATAATTCTTAAAATATATATATATTTAATATTTTATTTTAAACAAAATAATTATTATCCTGTACTGAAAACCCAAATTCAAACGAAACCCTGACTACCGTCCTCCAGCGCCGAAGAAACTAGAAACCTCGAAATACCGCTTCCTTCCAAAGAGCCCTTCAAACCACCGTTCCAAAGCTGGCCAACAGAAGCATTCTCGAAAGCTCGAGCTTCTCATATAAACGAAACCACTAGCAATAACAAAAGCAGTTTTCAAACTGTAGAGCCGCTCAAACCCTAAGTTGTGGACTTAAAAACTGGAAAACCGACGAGATCAGGGGGAGGCCGCTTTTTACAGAAGAAACATTGTGGTCTTAACTAGACATATGACCATGCCAAGGGCTCATTTGCGTCGTAACCATTTTAGAGGCCAGAAAAGAAATCCAAACGCCTTGACTGCAGCTTTTCCAAAGGCCGATGCGGCTAAGGAAATGTCAACATTAAATAACGTTGCGGCTAAGGAAATGTAAACACCGGTATTTGAACCAGGTCGCTGGATTGCAATTCCATAGTACTTCCAAAAGCCGAAGCAAAATCGTCGTGAGCATCAAAAACAGACTCAACAAAACCAGCACACAACAATTCAATTCCAACTCTATTGTTTTTGTTCGATTTTCTCCTTAATCTTATTCTTCTCTACACGGTAATGAAAAGATCGTAAAGTTGTTAGAGATTTACTCTTATCAACCCCAACAAAAATTATATCACTTGATTACTTATAAATTGCTAAAATTCATTGTGATTTTTTATGATTCTTTTATTTTGTTAACCAAGGAGTTTGACACGATGTATGCCTGAGAATAATATATCAATAATTTTGTTTATGAATTAATAAGTGGCATGGAGTAAATTGTTGGAAGCCATAAATGAAGTGGTGCTGAAATATGAATGTTTAAGAAAAGGTTGTATTATGGTTGAATAATTTTAAGTAAATTTAAGTTAGTTTTATAAGAGTTAACTTAATGAGTTTAATCATTTTAAAACATATTAATAATTAAGGAAGTCTAAAGTTAAAGTTAATCATGGTTATTGCAAAAGTGAAAGGTTGAAAGTTTAATAGTGGTTATTAGTCCAAAAGGAAAGGTTGAAATGTATCAATTTTCTTGCATTATTTTTGCTTTCGCATGAATATTTCTTAATTTAAAAAAATGATTTTATGGGTGGTTGAAATTTTGTAATTGACATTCATGTGTTGTTATTGTTATTGTTATGTCAACATATAAATGTTGAAGTATAATGTTGTGATGATGTTTCATCGTGTGATGGTATGTGGTAATTTTACATAATTCTAACAAAGGGTAATGATGCATATGTGGTGCTTATTTATTTATTTTGTTATGATAATGATGTTATATGATTATGATGAATATGATTTGCATAGGGATTATGATGTCATGTTGAGGTATATTGACATGTGGTTCTTTTATTATGTGATGATATGTCTTTGATGATGAATGTTGATGTTATAGCTTAGGAGGATATTATGATGTGAAGCATGTGGTAATTGTATGTAGATTTATGACATGCAGAATTTTGCGATAACAATAATGTTATCTTCTCATGATGACATGCAAGACTTGGCATGTGGATTATTTTCTATGATATTATGATTATAACTAATGCAATGGTTGCATGTTGAGATGTGGTGACTCACAGAAACTCCACAAATGGGTCGAGAGCACTGGTTTATTTAATAATCTCGCGGGAGACCATACTTGCAAGGGAGAATATGTAACACCATATGGGCTAGGGACATATTCAATCAACATTACGTATGCCAGTGGTTCATTTGTCTTGTATTGCTCTTGAGGGGCTATGGGACCATCTTGAGGAGGCCAAGTGTCTGATATTGTAGGCTAGGTGCCTAGTATTGGATTGGGATGTCGAAGTCTGGTGGGGGTGTAAGGACTTTGATGCCTGGGGTTGTGCGCCTTAGTAGTTGTGGAGAGAGTGGGCCAGCCTTGTGAGATGCCCGGAGTCATTAAGTACCGTACTGGATGCCTGCCTTGGGGCAGATGAGGTTTGAGTCGGGCGCGAGCCTTGGGGCCAGCCTTGGACTAGGATACAGACCGATGACGCTTATGCATGGTTCCGAAAGTGGCAAAAATGAGAGAGATTCCTTGAGATTTCTCGAGTGTTGTGAAAACTTTCGATGCCTGCTAGTTATACTAGTTTAGCAGAGGGTGTAGGGCAAACATGAAGTAATAAATAACTAAATAAATAAAATGTTAAATAATTCAACTTAACTTCAGGACAAAGTTCTTTAAATAGAGGGAGTATGTAATGTCCCCTAATAATAATAAAATAATAAATAATATAATCTAATATTAAAAATTTAAGAAAAATAAATGATAAAACAATAAAGAAAAGATAATAAATAATATAAAGAATAATAAATAATAATAAATAAAATAAAATAACAATACTAGAGTTCTAATAAATAAAAATAAAAATAAACTGTAAAAATACAAAAATAAGTAAAGTTAACAAAAAGTTAAATAAAATAAGAAAAAGTTAAATTAAGAGAACCATAAAAATAGTAAAAATAAGTAAAGTATCAAAAGTAAAAACGAATAAAATAAGAAAGAATTATATTAAGAGAATTACTAAATTAAATTAAACTTAAAATAAAGAAATAAAAGTTGCATGTCCGCACATGGAATGTGTGCATGCGGTTCCCTTTCTAATGTTTGGTCTATTTAATAGACGTGAGGAAGATGAGAGATCATTCCATCATTCCATCTTCCATTCTCTTGGGAGAAAAGTGTGGTGAGACAAATGATTCCCTGGCAGTAGTACGTTGATTGAGGGCTCGGGGGTGACCAGCTGTAAAGAGATTATATGCAGTTGAGCCTACAGTTGGGTAGAGAATCGTCCCCAAAACTTTGTTGCAGCTAGCAAGATTCAAATAGCGTTCAACTCTGAAATTACAAGTAAGGAATATCATCGCTGCAGGTAAGTTTCCTTTGCTCCTAATTCTCAAAAATTCTATGCTAATTAGTTAAATAGAGGTGTGTTAATTGTAAATCGCGTAATTGATCTAATTAGTTGCATGTTTTAATTTCGGGGTTGTTACACAAAAGCCACCTCAATATGCCCTTAAATAGAAGCCAGTTGTTGATCCATCTCGTTTATTAGGTATTGACTTTCATATTTATTCTCGTTGAGCCATTTTTTAATGTCTTCCTTCAGCCTTTTGATTTTGGTTTCCCAGATGGAGACCGAGTTGCCCTCAACCCATTAGGACCACAATTGTTTTACCAAATCAATGAATCCCTAGGAGGTCAGCTAGAGGGGGAAGAAATGAAAGGGGATGGGGCCAAAGTTATGGGAGGGCAAGAGGAGGAGATGAATAGGGCAGTGGTATTAGTCATTCCAAGGGAGAATGAAGGGTTGAAGATTCAAATTCATCAAGAGGATACAATCAGAGGCAAGGAAATTGTTCATGCGGGAAGCTATCTGGGCAGGGCCTGAATGCTTGTTATTCTAGGTATACATAAATCTATAGGATTTGACATCAAATAGGTTAAGGGTAAGAATTAGTTCCTCCATAGTTTCTTGAGAGGTGTCATGGGCTACTAAACCCCTCTTTTCTCTTTTTGGCTAATGGTTTTGTTAAAATCCCCTCCCATGATGCAGTTGCATCCCTAGTCAATGTTTTGTAACTCCATTACAAACTTCCAAAACTCCTTATTTTCTCGGAAACAGATGAGCATATATACATTCACAATAGTGCATATTTAATGGATCTCTAAAATTTTGAAGGTAGTTGCAATCTAATGGGTGGTTTTGGAAGAAATTACTAATTTCAATTGCGCTAGATTCCACATCGTGCAGAGGCCTCATGAAGTTCCCAGAGAGCTAACAGTTACCATGTTGCTTCGATTCCAAATTTTGTTTTGTATGTAGGAGATTTTTGTCCCTCCCAATTTAGTATCCTGGAAGAGGGAAACCGAGGGTCTTTCTTTTTGTATTAAGGATTTCGCTTCCATATTTCTTTTTTTTTATCTGAGACCCCTACAATTCCAAGAGATAATATTCATTATTTGCTTTTAGAGGAGGACTTCCCTTTCCCAGGACCCCCTGCATTTCCATTCTTACCTCCCTTATTCCCATGATCCACTAACCAGTGACGGGTGGTATGTCGAAACCCAAGTTCTTTGTCATTTTCTTTCTATTCAAGCCTGATTTCTTTATTTGATTTGCGACCCGATCACCGGACCTTTCTGGCAATCTCTTTGGCTCTCGCAATCTTTGAATTCTCGTCCGTTGAACTTGCATTTGTGGATGGACCTGTTATTTATTTGGAAAAAATGAAGTATTCATCCTCCCCTTCCTCCTCTGGCGTATCTTCTGACTTGCTTCTTTGGTCTATAACTGAGGGGTTTACTTCTTTCTGCAATAAAGAAGATGTCTTGAGATTTGGTCACTGAGCTTGTGAAGCTTCTTTGGGGGTTGTTTGGGTAATTTCTCCATCTATCAGAATCCCTATGAGAGTAGCAACATGATTGACGCCATTCCCAAAGTTTCCATCCTGGCTAGAGGTGCCTGGTGGAGGATCTAATTTTCTCTAAACTAGCCCTATTTTTTAGGGAGGGACATATGTGTTTTTTAGGGGTGGATTTTGTTGGTGGTTGTTACCTCTTCGTCACTTTTCTTGTTTCCATTGCTCATTTGACTCTCCTTGTTGATGCTCCTGGGAGGACTGTGATTTGGGACAACGTTTAGAAAAATGACCATATTCCTGGCAGAATTTGCACTTGAAAGGGAGCTAGTCATAGTCCACTTCTTGGACATGGATCTAATTATTCATACAAAGATTGACATCGGCATGAAGACCTTTTTCCAAATCTACTTCCACACAAATCCTTGCAAGGCAAAGAGCTTGTCCTTTGATTTATTGCAGTCAATATATTTCCCCAAGGAATTCTCTATCATCCAGATGGTTGCATCATTCCAGCAGTGCAAGGGAAGGTAGAGTAACTTCACCCATACTAGAATAGTCGAAGGAACATCACAATCTGGGTTGAATTTAGGGCTCCACTGATCTAGATAGAGACCAAGGGATCCCATAAAGTACGGGTCGCTCCGAAAAATAAAGTCTCAGTCTCACCTATTCTCAAAGTAAAAGGTGTAGAAACCCTTACCACAAAAGGATGAGATTACTTCTCCATTGATGAGGGGCTTCTAGTTCTTGTCAATCCATGTTTGAACTGAGTGAGGTGATGGCCAAAGGCCCATGAACTGACCAATGAGACCATGATCTTCTAGTTGTAGTGCGCAGATACAGGCCTGGAGGACCTTGATCTCAATCTTCAGGATTTCGTCAGCCTTCTTCACAAAGCGGGAGGGCCCCGATTTTTTAAATTTGGGGCCAGAGGCCACCAAAGATTTGAATGAACTACTTCTCTAGCAAGGGGAGAATCTTCAGCCAGCTCAGCCATGATGGGTTGATCGGCCAAAGCAGAAGGAGGCGTGGTGAATCAGAAGGGGGGCAGAAGCGGGCAAAGAGAATAGTGAGAAAGTAGGAGGGCAGACCGAGCTAGCAGCAAACTATCACAGGCGTGGTGCAGAAGTTCTCCATATCCGTAGGAGAAAATATTTCATCCTATGGTAAACCCTATTATAGTGGGAGATATGTGGAAGAGATTCTTGTGGTGAAAGGAAATGGAAAGCAGTTCAAAGATAAAGATTGAGAAATTCAATGGACGGATTTTGAGCTATGGAAGATCAAAATGAAAGATTTGTTGGTAGACAAAGATCGATGGATCATTGTAAATTCAGGGTTTTCTCCGACGAGGATGTCAACAAAAGACTAGACCAAGTTGGATCGAAAGGAAAAGAGCACAATACAATGTTTCTCTCAGATTTAGTATTACTAAGTGTTTCAAGGGGAACTATAACAAAGGCTTTGTGGAAGAAGTTAGGGGCTTTGTATCAATCTAAGTCCTTGGTGAACAAATTGTGCTTGTGGAAAAACTTGTATAACCTGAGGATGAAGGATGGAAACTCCATGACAAAGCATCTAAATTCCTTCAATATTATGGTAAGTTTATTGTTATCTATTGATATTATTATTTAAAATGAAGATAAGTGCATCATTTGTTATGTTCTTGTTGAGGCCTCAATACCTCCCCTTGTTTTTCCAAAATTATGGGGTCCTCCGTATGAATTTTGCTAATATTGTGTTTGGATTGCTTTAGCTTTCTTTATTTTGTGTGATTTTAAATTTCTTCAGTTTCATTTTTAACTACTTCATTGCTTTCATATTTTCAATAGTCTTCCAATGATTGAAGTTTTACCTGATTCCAACCTTTAAATTGAAAATTATTATCTCTTAAAATTTTCATCATTTTTATTGTTTGGATAACTTGTTTCATTACCATATATATGTAATAAAATAGTATAAATAAAATTTAATTAATATATGTAATATATATATTAATTATTTATTATTATTTAATTAACTATTATAACTTTTTATAGAAATATATCATAAGTTTTAATTATAAATTATATATATATTATAATGTGTTATTAATTAACCTATTCAAAAACATAAAAAGAATCATCGTGATCGAGCCTTCACAAACCACATATATAACCCTCTCCCAACTTATATATAAAACAAAACATTGTAAATAACTGCCTCTCGTACGTACATGGCCTATTAACCACGTGGAGAAGGCGGGACATAAAACTTTATAACGCAATGAAACTCACTATATTACATAGCCTCTCTCGTTGCCTCTTCCCACCACGCTCTCAACCCTCATCCACCGCAACATATCGATACATTAGGAGGCCAACACATGGGAACCCACAAACGGTAAAATTTCACAACAAAATACATCAATAAAGAAACTCTTTATGTAGGTTGCTTTATCATTATTGTTAATTCTATATCAATCGATGCTTATTTAATATATCAATCAAAATTGAATATTGCATCTAAGCAGAGTTGTATTTATGTGTTAGTTGTTAATTATTTATCATTTCAATTTCATGCTAGTTTGGTTTGTAAATATTCTTATATTACTAGAACTATTTATGTGATAGGAAAGATTTATTTTTGTCATGATTGTAGTTATAGTGATTTGAATCAAAGTATATAAAATGTTGGGATTCGATAACTATTTATATGATAATTGTATATGTATATCTGCTTGAAATGTTACATGACATATGAACTATTTTTATGACTTGTTAGCTCATCTTAACCTTAGGCTTAATCCTGGTCTAGTTTTTTATCTCTTCTCTTGATTGAGGCTATGATTACTCCTTTCCTTAATCGAAATAGGTTAGACTATTAGAGATATGTTGTCATTGATGTCAACAAGTTGCACGGGCGAAGCAAAGGCAAAGGAAATGGCAAAGAGTGCAAGGTAAAGGTAATTAGCAAAAGGGTGTAGAGTATTTGGAGCCAATTCTGGAGCAACAGATCATCTCAAGAGCATATGGAAACCACTCATATGGATAGACTTCAAAAAGAGATTTCCAGTGGTATGCAGAAGTTTGAAAATGGCCTCCTGGATCGTGACATAGAGCCAGTCAAAGTTCTATGACCCCAAGGCTTTCATAGCAGATTTGGTTGACACATGGTAGGTGTGACATAATCATGATGTCATCCTGCTAACATGATCCCGGAAGGTTTTGGCGCAGCACAATAGAGAATTAGCGGGATAAATGAGCGTCGGGATGATGAGGAGCTGACTCATCCCGAAGAGCTTTTTCATTGGCTCTTAGTTGCAATGGTTGACCCCACAGGATAGATCATCCTATAAGGAAGAACTTGATGGATGTTTATTGGTGCACAAGAAAAAGAGTCGAGCAGCAGGTGTCGACACTCATGGCAGAGCAGTAGCAAATGAGGATGAGGTCGGGTGGTCCACACGGGACACGTCGACGTGGCAGCGTGACCCTGGTGGGTTTATAAAGGTTGTAACAAAGAATTGACGGGATAGAGGGGGCTACAGGGTAAGCCTTGATCTTTGTTCATTTTCCATATAATGAACCAACAGCGCAAAGCCATTAACACAGGGAAGAAGGCCCCCGACAACACTGGGGCATAAAGGGCTTAGCGCCCAAATGATTTGCCAATGGTCGTGGAAACTAGACCTTTGGTTATTTCGTGTAGAAACAAAACCAATGGTGCAAATCCATTTGCGAAGGAAATAAGCATGCGAAGGGCTCCAATAGGCTAATTACCTATAGCCTAAGTCGGTGGTCAAGAAGACTTGGTCTTATGGCGGAAAATCATGTAAAGGTACCTCCAAAGAGGGACTAAAGGCCAAATTAGGTGTAACTATCAGTTTGGCAGTGAAGTTGGCAGTTAAGCCAAATTAACTGCAGATGAAAATAGCAGGCGCATTACTAAATCCTGTAAAAGAGAAGAACTACAAATAAACTCAGTTCAACTAACAAAAAAGGTTGGTTAAGGTCTGAGAGCTCGGTCACCAGGTACAGAGGACAGAAATGAACAGGTCAAAGACAAAAATAAAAATCCATGTGGGAGATCAGAAAACAAGCTAACTAAAGATCAATCCAAAAAAAAAATGTCATTCAAGAATTCTTTAAAGGCAGAATTTGACTAGCAAAATTGTGTCGTTACAGAGCAAAGTGTGTGGATTAGAGGTTGTTGGTGCAGCGTGATGCATAATAGTCTGGGTATGCGTCAAAGTTGAATTAGAGATCAATCTTGGTGTCTCAAAGGTGTTTGAGAAGGAACATAATGAATTGGTGTTGATGTTGTTGGTGCATAAAGTTTGGTGATTTGTTCAGTGATGACAAATTGTTGAAGGTGGTGGTGGTTTGTATCAATAACCAGAGACTGTTGAAGGTGATTTTATCAGTAATCAAATATTTCTGAAGGTGTTGGTGACTAAGAAATACAATTATTTTGAAACCAAAGAATGACTATTAATTTGAGTTTGAAAGTGGATGAAAGATGGATCAACAATGCTAGCAAGTGGTAGCTTGTAGATCATGCATAGTATCTCCTTCTAGTGGGTGCTAGTAAATGAGCAAGGGAAATAGTCCCTTTCAATAGAGACAGATAAACAAGCAGGGGCAAGAGTCCCTTCTAGTGGGTACTGGTAAACGAGTAGGGGAAAGAGTCTCTTCCAGTGAATACTAGTAAATGAGTAGGAGCAGCAGTCTCTTTCAGTGGTAATGGATAAACGAGCATGGATTGAAGTTCATTTTCAGTAGCAGTTGATAAACCTAAAAGTGGTAGCTTATGGGGCCATGATGTAATCAAGTTGAAGCTTGTAATAAAGAGAAGATTGGTGTCTTGTGTATATGTTGCTCATGTGGTTGTTGTTTATGATGTTATGTTTTACATGATTGAGTTTTTTGGTTGATCCATGAATAATTGTTAAAGTGATTAAAAAGTGAAATTTATGAAGAAATGTATAATTTGGCCACACTATTGATTCACCCACCTCCCCCCCAGTGGTGTCCTGGTTTCCATTGTTTCTAACAACTGGTATCAAAGCCAGTGTCCTTTAGGATTAGTTTAACAACTAGAATGAAGATCAAAGATCATGGAGAACTAGGACAAGATTACCTCATATGGAGTTCCATTTTTGAATGGCTTAAATTATTCAACTTGAAAGGTAAGGATGAGAATCTAATTGCAAGCTCTTGATTTGGATGTATGGCTATCTTTGGAGCATGGAGTAATAAATGATAAGTTTGATAAACAAGCTAGGAACGAAAATATGAAAGGGTCGTCTAAGTCAACTATTGAAAAAGTAATATTTTTTAAAACTGCTAATGGCATATGGGAAAAATTGCAATCCCTCTGTGAAGTAGACATGCAAGCTGCATGTGATGCCAAGATGCTTTCCATGGAGGATGAAGCAATCAAAGATTCAAAGAGCGTTGAAGATCATGAATCAGATGAGAATTCTTCTATATCAATAGTCCAAGTTGATGATAAACACCTAGAGAAGATGCAATCTGCAAGTGAGTTGTTGTTTTGTTGTTATTGTAGAACAATATACCATTTATATTCAAACCGCTTAGCTGCAAGTAATGGTGAAACTGAGAGTTTCTTATCAAGTTGTAGTGAAAATAGAGTTATCTTGATAGCAATATCAGATCTGGACATTGATCAAGAAGACAATGGTTCCACCTCTAGTGAAGAAGAAGAAAGGACATCTCACGTATCAGCAAAAGAATACCTAGAGTCATCAAGGGAACAAACTTTTGAGAGTGAAATAAACACTAATGGTGAATCTAGTTGCTCCTCTGTTGATTTGGAATATCTTGAAGAAAATATCTATATGAAGAAGGAGTTCATATCAACTCTTGAGGAGATCAAGAAATTCAAAGCTATAAATACGAAGTTGGAAGAAGAGAATAAGACATTAAATGAGCAGGTGATGAATATTCAAAATCATGCAAATAATTATGAAGCGTTTAAAGACAATCAAACTAATGATTGTTCATCTCATTCCAAGATAACAATTGAAGACGATTGTGACTCAAAAACAACATTGAAGTGACCCACGAATTTGGCTAAAAGAAGTTCTGACGGTGCTACAATGGAAAAGAAAATAACACAACAAAATAAAGGGACTTCCAAGAGTCAAAATAAAGGTATGGAACCCCTCATTTGCTTTTGTTGTAATAACGCAGGGCACTTTTCCTCCAAGTGTCCAGAAAGGAAAAAAAGTGCAACAGCATAGGTGGAATATGCAATTTCAGCCACAACCACAAATTCCTCAGAAGAGAAATTTGACCAGCCAAGCACATAAATCCTTTTCTCTTCAAAGGCAATATTTTCAATGGCCCAAGAGCAGTAAGAGAGAAAATTACAGTCCAGGAAATTGGACAAGAACAAGATTTGGTAAGAAGCATAATTATGTTTTCCCCTTATTGAATAAATTTGAATGTTACACGTGAAATAACTTGTGCATAAAGTAGTTGCATGAAAATATAGCAAGAAATTTATTTTCGAGAATGTTGAAAATAGAGTTGAGACCCAACAAAAAGAACTGCACAGGAGTTATTTCAGCACCCATAAGAAAGGAAGATTGAATGGTGAATGGTGGCAATGCATAATAGTGCTTGATGAAGAAGATTCAAAGTCTGAAATTCCAGTGTTGATCTCTCTTACAGGCAGAGACTCCAATCATTTAAAAGAAGCAGCATCAGTCATGAAAGATATTCAAAGAAATACAATGAGAAAGAAGAGCAACAGTGGTTTATATGCTCAGGCAGAAATCCACCCAGTTAAGCAAGTTAGCGCAAGAAACCAGCTCATGGTGTTGAGCAAATTCAACATATGTAGGTGTGGAAGAAAAAGGAAGATAATATACTCAGGGGGAGTCGATATCTTTTTCCTCTTCATTGAAAAGAAAAAGCTGGATTCAGGAGAAACCAGAAAGGTCAGATGCAAGGAGCAAAAAGGAACATGCCAAGGAATGCATCTGAAGGACAAGTGTGGTTTATTGAATGTTGTTTTCAAATCAATTGGTAGTCTGAGTATGTGTGGATGGTGATGATCTGTTTACTGCTGAAGTTTATTTAGCAAGAATTATTTACAAATTCCTAACCCAATGAGGGAGCATGGCCATAGCGAGAGTATACTCAAGTCAGTATATGAGTACTAAATTATGCATTGATAATTGGTATCATTAATTGTTATCAATTATGTATTGCATGACAAAGGCTAATGGTGTTGTTGCATGTTATTTTTAGTTGCTGATATGATAAACGGATTGACTGTTATGATGTTGTTCCAACTGGTAATTGGTATAAGACATAGTGGTGAAAGGAGCACGATTAGAGGATGAGGACACTCAGTTATAAATTTCTCATAAAATACTAAAAGTAGCATCGATTCAACAAATGGAATCATTTTAAATAGGTATCACAAGTAATATCAATTAGTATTTATAGCCATTAGATTCTTTGTCAAGAATATGGTGTTCATGTTGTCTGTAAGTCCAAGTGTCGGTAGGCAAGTATTAATTTATATGATTATTGATGAGTCAAAAGCATCATGGTGAATTTTTTGTCATTAGAAGTCTACCATGAGAGAAACAAGCTAAGTTAAGAAGAGTCTTTTCAGTAAAAATGACATAGGAGAAAATTTTGCCAACACGTTTCGAACCGGCTAGTGTGGCTCATCATCAGGACCAGATGAATATGTAGATCATGGAATAGGCTTAAATAGAGGGTGATGTAGAGACCAAAAGATCATATAACGGCTAGTTTATGAAAATTAGTATTTTAATAATGATTATTAATAAGCTAAGTGTTATACTTTGTTGTTTGTCGTTTGACAAATGATGGTGTCATGCATAGGAAAGGGTGTTCTTGTTTCTAGAGGTCAGGTGTATGTGTCTAGGTATGCATTGTTATGAATGTAATCCTAGCTAAGACTCAGACCATCAGGAATCATTTTCTCATGACTCAGTTGCGCAAGCATGTGTTGTTTTAGCAAGAGATTGGGAGTAAATACTACTTTCCCTTCAATTAAATCTTCTTCATAGGTCAGAGAGGAATTTTCTTGGATCATATCAAAGGTACTTGAGGTGTTTAACATAAGAAGAAGCATTTGGCAGGTCCACAGGATCAGAAGATAGAGGGAGATTGTTGATAGGGGCAACATGTTGGTGTCTTTTCCATTGATTTCAAATGGGGATAGATCCAAAGTGATCAAACAAAAAGAAGGAAACAAGGTGTGCTATATGGTAATCAAATTAGATCTAGCACTGAAACAATTCCAGCAGCAGAAATATCAGGGGGAGATGCACTCAAAGGAGACAATCTATGCTGACAGAGAAAAGGGTGTTTTATTTAATGTTGGTGTTGCCATCAATTCCAAACTGGGAGAATGTTGGAAATATGTGTTCATTGATGTCAACAGGTGGCACAAGCAAAGCAGAGGCAAAGGTAATGGAAAAGAGTGAAAGGTAAATGCCATTAGCAGAAGGGTGCAAAGGATTTGGAGCCAATTCTAGTGCGGAAAATCATCTCAGGAGAATATGGAAACCAATCAGATGGATGGAGATCTGAAATAAATTTCCATTGGTATGTGGAAGTTCGAAAATGGCCTCCTAGATCATGAGATAGATCTAGTCAAATTTCTATGACCCCAAGGCCTTCATATCAGAATTAAAGGTGGTTGGATGAGTCTTTGATGCATAGCCAAAGTTAGCTTAAAGTCCAAACCCGGCGAGAAGTTTGGCGGAGCTTCTATGTGAACCTCCAAGAAGACATGGCCAACAATGCAAGAAGTGAGAAGCATTTCCATTGGTCACAAGTATATCCCACCTAACAGCCTTGCCCGGCAGAGTTACCCGGACAGTATAGTAATGGTGCACAAAAGGAATGGATCAGGAGATAGGTGTCGGGACAAGGCAGCATAACGTGGTCCAATGGGAGTTAAGCAGAGGTCCCCACTCCGACAATTAAACCCGCTAAGGGCTAGCCTAGAGGGAAAACAAAGCATCAATGCAGCAAGGCATCGACCCAACATAAATCTATGAAAAACAAAGGAAATGGTTGGTAATCCTGGAAAACAATTAACAAAGAAATTTCTTGCAAAACAGGTCTCCAAGACCCCCTTTCTCTCTCCTCCAATAGGACGAGTGGCAGCATGTTATTGGCCCAGATGATGAAGGAAGGTGATTTTCAACACAGCCAATCAACGATGGACACGTGACAGTCATATTTAGTGTTTTTGGGCACTCGAATGGCCCATTTCTGGGTGACATGTGTCACCAATCATTGGTCGACACGTGGTAGGTGTGACATCATCATGATGCCATCCTACTAGTAGGATCCCAGAAGGTTTTGGCACAGAAAAATAGAGAATTTTCAGGATGAATGGGTGTCACGATGTCAAGGAGTTGACTCAGCCGGGAGAGATTTTTCATTGGCTCTTGGTTGTGATGGTTGAACCCATGGGATAGGGCATCCTGTAAGGAAGCGCCCATCAGGTTGTTAGTGGTGCACAAGCGAAAGAGTTAGGCAGCAGCTACCGGGATACATCGTCACTGACAGCAGGGCAGCAGAAAATGAGGATGAGTTCAGGCAGTCCCCACGGGACACGTTGACCCAGCGGCATGACCTCGACAGGTTTATAAAGGGTGCAACAAAGAATTTCTAGTATAGATGGGGATACGAGGTAATCCCCGACCCATGGTTGTTTCGCATAAAAAAAAACCAACATCGTGAAGCTGTTAACACAGGCAACTGTTGATTTTTTGTAGCTTGGGAGGTACTCCAAGCCTAAAGGATCGAGGGTTTGGAGGAAGGAGCTCCACAAGTGGCCTTGTGGGCTTGAAACCCAAGCTTGGGATTTTTCACCCATCGTGATTTGGGCCAAAACCATGAGCACACTTCGACATGTGATGGATGAGGATGATAGTTCTCGTCGAGACGAATCCGACACAACAAGATCACCTGATTCTGAGTTATAGGAATGGAGATATGAATTTTTGAAGTTATGAAGTGGGTTTGCACCAAATGAGTTAAGGTTGGGTTAAGTTTAGTAAGCCTCTTGACAGTTATACAAGCCCATGGAGGACGTTATAAGAATCCCTCCTTTTGTGTATAGAAGGAAGGTGAATGGAGGATCATTTCAACACATCCAAGTGAACAACACATAACAAGAAGGAAGCTCATTGGTGAAGAAGGAATAGGGTTGTAGAAGCACTCTTCCATGACTATTTGGGCACTTTATCTATCTAGTAGGAACCATGAATAAGAGGAGGATACTTATGTCTAGACCGCAGCAAAAAAGGGTGACCTACGTTGGAGAAGAAAGTTGTTTTGAGGCCTCTTTTAGGTGAGCGAGTCGTTGTACAAGGAGGTCAAGGCACACGAGTAGACATTGGGACTATTTGAGGGTCGTTTGAGGGTAGGAAGACCCCTAACAAGGTTGTCACATGCCTGTGGAGGCTTTTTGTAGCATGTCACAGGGTATTAAGGGCAAGTCCAAGAGGGTGTGAGGGCTATAATAGCCCAACATCATAGCAAGGGGTCTAATCCCCTGAAGGAAGGGAAACTTCACTCTTAAAGAGAAATTCTAGGCAGAGTTTTAGCGCTACTAGGGGACTACATTTTGTGCCTTAACCAGGCCTAGATTGTAGTAATGGAGAAGAACTCAAATAATGAGCCAAGATATATGTATAGTGATACATTTTTGTAGATGTTGGATCCATGTTTCAGAACATTTTTGGATCGGTTATACAGCAATCTGTGGGATTCATTTGTTGGGGTTGTCTTGGGTGTTAAGAAACCCCAACTAGGAGCATATATTGTAGTGGAGTAATAGGTGTCCTAGGAGAGGATTGTTGGTGATTTCTGTTAGCAACCATGTCGATGGGTTTCCTTGGTGTTGGATGCCCTAACTAGGATCAAATGCTACAACGAGGATTGGTCACTCATGGATTGTTGGAGGGCAGTGTGAGAGTGGACTAAGTGTGGGTGTGATTGGGAATTTATGGTTTGTTGGAGGACAGTGTGATAGTGCCCAAGTTGGATTCCTGTGTGCACCATCTTCATGGACCTATATGGTTTCTAGAGTGGCATTTGTTGAGCTCAAGGGTATGATCAACCAGGAGTAGTTTTAGTGGCCCTAGACTTGTGTGTGGAGAAGGAAATCTACAACAGATGATGGGAAGTCCTCCTAGCCCGTGTTCATTGTGGGAGATGGACATCTTACAGTGATATGTGGCAGCCCTTCGTGCCCTATGTTGGGATTAGTCGAAGTAGCGCGGGAAGACCATAGTACGCTAATGTCCCTGAGTAGTTGAGGAGGAGCAGTGGGCATATTGAGAGTTGTTCACAAACGGAGTTGTGAACGACTCGACAGGAGTCTCGATATGTTGATGCGTTGATGGAAAAATGATCAACTAGTGAGAAGATTGGATAGTTGAGGTTCAGTGACCAGATGGACTTGGATATTTGATAGAGGCAGTGTTGCAGATCGGGGGCCAAAGGACCGGCAAGTACAAGGTACAATTAAGAGGAGCTGAGAGAGCATGTGACATCCAGATGGTCAGAATATCTTGTTGAGGGTAGATTGGTTATTGATGGACTGACATCAAGCCCCAGTTTTGTATCTTGTACTATTGGATGTATGAGGGCCATTATCCCTAGTACGAGAGCCCTAGATTGTTGTATTATATGTTGATTATATAACGAAGGGGTTGAAATTGTAAAAATTTATTTTTGTGCATATGTGATTTACTGCTTTATATTTTCCATTGTGAAAAGTAGTTTTGTTGAGATTCTTGGTTTGGTAGTGTTAGAGATTCTAAGATTCTATCTTAGACCCAAGATCATGGAAAATCAACAAGAACAAGGTCCCCGACAGCACTGGGGCATAAAGGGCTTTAGGTCCAAATGATTGGCCGATGGTCGCGGAGACCAGGCCTTTGGTTGTTTCTCATATAAACAAAACCAATGACGCAAAGCCATTTGCAAAGGAAATAAGCCCACGAAGGGCTCCAACAGGCTAACTGGTTGGAGCCTAAAACAGTGGTCACAAAGACTTGGTCTTTTGGAGGAAAAGCAAGTAAAGGTGCCTACGAAGAGGGCCTAAAGGAAAATTTAGGCAGAACTATCAGTTTGACAACGAATTGGTAGTTAATCCAAATTAACAGGAGATAAAAATAGCATGCGCATTGCTAAATCTTGTAAAATGGCAGAATTTCAAATAAACTCAGTTCAACTAGTAGAAAATGTTGGTTAAGGTCTAATAACTCGGTGAATAGGTGCAGAGGACAAAAATTAATAGGTCAAAGGAAAAAATAAAAATCCATGCAGCAGATCAAAAAATAAGTTCATTAAAGATAAATAAAATAAAATAAAATAAATATATCAGTCAAGAATTCTTCAAAGGCAGAATTCGAGTAGAATAATTATGTGGTTGCATAGCAGAGTGTGTGGATTGGAGGTTGTTGGTACATTGTGATGCATAATAGTCTAGGTATGCATCAAAGGTGAATTATGTTGAAAAGTGTGCAACAAGAAATGCTAAAAATAGAAATTGCTAAAAATAGCACTGCTATAAATAGCACTTCAGCCATTGGAGGTCTTAGCTACAATGGGTGAAAAGTGAAAGTGCTAAAAATAGCTTTTATAAAAATAGCATTTCGGGATCCCTTCCTATTTTAGTTGGTCCCTGGACTAAACATAGGAAGTAAAATTCGAATTTGATATCAACAACAGTTTGGAAATTAATTGATTGATTCATCTTGAGTTAATTAGTTAAGGAAATTCAATCTTGAAGTCTATGTGAGCACATGCAACAGTTTCTCCTTTGATTGAGGAATTTAACCTTCAGTTAAAGAGATAAGATGAGTTGTAATATTGAGTTGTAATTAGTTGACTTAGTTTAACTTAGTCAAGCTCCAGTTAGATTAATTTACCAGTTTGTTAAATTAATGAGAGTTCAGTTAGTTAACGCTTGCATGCATGTAACTAGTGTAATTCAGATAACTGTAGATTCACTCATGGATAACTCATGCATGTCAATTCAATCAGAGACCCAGTTGAGATCGAATGGAGGGACAGTGTACTATCAGTTGCTGGGATATTCCTTGGTGAATATTCCTTGCATGCAGAAGGAATATTATTCCTTATGGATTGCGCAGTTGGACCTGAGGTTACAGTGAGTGTGATGAGGCCAATTCACACATGTGATATCATTAGACCCCAATCAAAACTGCGCAAGGAAATAGGAGGCTTGGAGGGCTTGAGGAAGATATATTCTATGTCTATTGAGTCTGTGAGTTGTATTGTTTGAGTGCAGAGAGAGAGGGATAGCTTGAGCCCTTATTCTTTTTGTAACTTGAACAAGATTTCCACTTGTATGATAATACAGAGTTGGGGTTTTAGGCCGGTGCTTTCCCCAGCGACATATCTTTTGTGTTATGGTTGATTACTTCTCATTCTCAGTTATATCTATTCATGCTTGATGTTGCTCATTTTCAATTAAGCTTCCGCTAAATTGTGTGTAGAAGTAGATCAAGTGTTTTGCTTTAGTACATTGCATTATCAGGTGATCTACAGTGGGAATTCTACATGGTATCAGAGCAAAGTGATGAAAGCAGAATAGTATACAAGCAGGAGAAGTTTGAAGTTTGGTTTCTGAATATTGAATTGAGTTCTTATTACATATATTTCACCGATGGCGTTCTGTGGTTTAAGACTCGAATATGCCCTTGATGGCAGTTCGAATTATATAGCCTGGAAGGACCGCATGGAGGTAGTATTGGAAGATAACGGTCTCAAGGACTTCATTGATCAAGAAGTCCAAAAGCTGACCGATGCTACTCAACTGGCCGAATGGAAAAAGTGTGTGGCTAGAGCAAGGAGAATCCTCCTAGAGGGAGTTCGAGATCACATTGTCTCGAGCCACCATGGGAAGGAGACTCTGTTTTTGATGTGGAAAACATGGAAAGATCTTTATCAGAATAGTAGCGATCAGAGGAAGTTGGCACTGAAGGAAAACTTTGCAAGATCAAGTGCGAAAAGGGCGACACAATCTCTACGCTCCTAAACAAGCTCACCACCTACAGGGATGAGCTTGCAAGTGTAGGGTTCGTGATTGTTGATGACGACATGGTGAGTCTCGCACTCCTCGGTCTTCCAAAGAGCTGGCATAGCTACCAGAACTCAGTTAATGGAAGAGAGAAACTGCCAGATTGGGAACAACTTTGGTCGAATCTGATGCAGGAGGAGATAAGGTGAAGCACCAGGGATAGATCTTCATCAAAACAAGATGATGAAGAAAATATAGCTTTAACGAGAAAAGATAAGAAAGGGAAAGGGAAGGCATCCCAATCCAAATCTTCTCATGGTGGAAAGAAGGTTGACAAGTCGAAGGTGCGATGCTTTCACTGTCATGAAGTGGGCCATTATGCTATGCATTGTCCACTGAAGAAGTCCAAGAAGGGTTCATTTAAGGGATCCGATGGTGATGCACTAGCTTCACAATTTGAGTTGGATTTCTCACTTATCGCATGCATGGTTTCATCCATGGTGGGATGTGTTTAGTACCTAGACAGTGGAGCTTCTTTCCACGTGTTAGGTGACAAGAATCTTTTTAGTACATTGGAGGAGAAGGATCTCCAGATGCGAATCGAGATGGGCGATGATGGAAAATATTGTGTCTCAGGTGAAGTTATAGATGTGTTTCAGAGGGGTCATGGTGCTCCTCTCACCCTATCTGTTGTTAAATATGTACTAGGTTTGAAAAAGAATCTTGTGTCTGTTGCTATGCTAGAAGATAAAGGCTATGATGTAGTCTTTAGTAAAGGAAAAGTGTTCCTGAGGCATATCGGCACCGGACAAACCAAGCAAATAGGGATTCGAACAAAGAATCTCTACAAGCTGGAGGTAGATGAATGTGCTACACTAAGTTCCAAAGCAGAGGTGGTGCAAAGCCAGGATGTTGGCAAGTTGTGGCATAGGATACTGTGCCACTTGCATCACGGGGCCTTGAAGATCATGCAGCAAATTTCTATCAGCTTACCCAAGGGAAAACTGGAGCAAACAGACACATGCAAAGGATGCAACCTGGGTAAGCATGCGAAAGCTTCCTTTCAGGATCGGGATAGTAGAGCTGGAGAAATCCTGGAGCGAGTTCACTCAGATGTATGTGGACCATTCTCTATAGCCTCCACCGCTAAACAAAGGTACTATGTTATTTTCATTGATGATTTTTCTCGTAGATGTTGGATCTACTTTATGCAGAAGAAGGATTAGACCTTCTTGAGGTTTTTTGAGTTTAAAGCCTCAGCAGAGAAAGAATCTGGGAAGAAAGTAAAAGCCTTGCGTAGCGAAAATGGTGGAGAGTATGTTTCCCAGCAGTTTAAAGACTTTTGTGCTGCAGAAGGAATTAAACAGGAACTGACGACACCTCATAACCCACAATAGAATCGGGTGGCCGAAAGGAAGAACAAATCTATTGTGGGAGTAGCTTGAGCGATGTTGCATGACCAAAGCCTACCACTTCATTTGTGGGCCGAGGCATGCAATACAGTAATGTATCTTCAGAACAGAAGTCCTCATCGTGTTTTGGGGATGAAGACACATATGGAGGCTTTTTCGGGGAAGCGACTAGATGTGAGTCACTTCTGTATCTTTGGTTCACCATTTTTCTGTCATGTGACCAAAGATGCTCGGAAGAAGCTAGACCCAACAACTAAGTTGGGGATACTTGTGGTGTACATAGATACACCCCACAACTATCGTGTGTTTCTGCCTGCCAGTCAAAGGATTGTAGTGCACAGGGATCTGAAGTTCGATGAGCAAAGAGCCATGCGAGTGTCACTTGAGAGGGAGCTCATGTTGCATGGCAAAGAGGAACTTTTAGTTCCAAAGGAGGAGGAGCCTCCTGATGATGTGGATCAACGACATGCAGAGCATCCAGTAGTGGAGACCACCACTCCTGGAAAGTCTTCCAGAGATGGGTGGAAACGCTCACGAGAAGCTGACAGATTGATGCAGGATGCGAGAGAGAATGTGGGGCAGCCATCCTCTTAGCGCAGATAGAGGGGATCTCCCAAGAGATACACTAGTTACATGGCCCTGGTTGGGGAGTGTGTAGCGACCAAACCTTCTTCTTTTCAAGAGGCAGTGCAGCAACCAGTCTAGGTTGATGCAATGATAGAAGAGTATGATTCTATCATGCGAAATAGTGTGTGGGATGTTGTCCCTAGACCTACAAACAAATCAGTTGTTAGTTCACGATGGCTTTACAAGGTAAAGCAGGCAGCTGATGGCAGTGTTGAGAAACACAAGGTAAGGTTTGTTGCCCGAGGTTTCTCACAGGTTGAGGGGATCGACTATGATGAGACCTTTGCTTCTGTAGCAAGCTACTCATCTATTATATTGATGCTAGCACTATCAGCTCAGATGGGTTGGAATATCCATCAGATGGATGTGAAGACGGCGTTCTTCAATGGGAAGATTGAGGAAGAGGTATACATTGAGCAGCCCGAAGGATTTGAGACCTTCGATCGCAAGTCGCATGTCTGCCAACTCAAGTGAACACAGTATGGGTTGAAGCAAGCACCCCATGCTTGGTATACCAAGATCGACAGCTATTTCAGCGGGTTGGGCTTCACCAAAAGTGAAGCAGATGCGAACCTATACCACATCATGGTAGATGGTAAGCCCTTGATTGTTGTACTTTATGTCGATGATCTAATTTTGACAGGTGATGAGCAGCTGATACAGTATTGCAAGGAGGACATTGCAAGAGAGTTCGAGATGAAGGACATGGGCCTCATGCACAACTTTCTAGGCATGGAAGTGTGGCAGAAAGATGGGGAAGTATTTGTATCTCAAGGCAAGTATGCCAATGAGATACTCAGGCGCTTTCACATGGAGAAGTGCAAGCCCATGCAGACTCCTCTAGCTGGGAACTGGAGGAAGGAGGATGCTACTTCAGGTGAGGTAGTAGCTGCTACTGTTTATCAGCAGCTAGTGGGTTCACTCATGTATCTGGTGTACACACGACTCGACTTATGCTTTGCGGTGAACCAGCTGAGTCAAGCTATGGTTCAGCCTACCAAGTTGTTTTGGAAGGCAGCGAAGCATGTGCTGAGATATCTCAGAGGCACTACACAATATGGATTATGGTACAAATGGACAGAGGGAGTGAAGCTGCAAGGCTTCACGGATGCGGATTGGGTTGGTAGTCCATCAGACAGGAAGAGCACTTCTGGAGGAATCTTCAACCTTGGTTCAGCTGCAGTTTCTTGGTATAGCAAGAAACAGAGATCAATTTCACTGAGCTCAACAGAGGCTGAATACATGGCTGCGAGTCAGGCAACATGTGAGGCCATTTGGATGCGGAAGATTCTAGTGGGATTGTTTGGTCAGATGATGGATCCTACGATGATATATTGTGATAATCAGAGTTGCATAAAACTCTTTGAGAATCCAGTGTTTCATGACAAGTCCAAGAATATAGATATCCATTACCATCATCTACGAGACTGTGTGGTCAAGAGGATCATGATGTTGCAGTATGTTTCGACCGAGGAGCCGGATGCAGATATTTTGACAAAGGCATTGTCAAAATGCAAGTTCGAGTTCCACAGAGACAGGATCGGGGTTGTTGATAATCCCTTTCTTGTTGAGAGGGAGTGTTGAAAAGTGTGCAGAAAGAAATGCTAAAAATAGAAATTTCTAAAAATAGCACTGCTATAAATAGCAATTCAGCCATTGGAGGTCTTAGCTACAATGGGTGAAAAGTGAAAGTGCTAAAAATAGCTTTTCTAAAAATAGAATTTCGAGATCCCTTCCCATTTTAGTCAGTCCCTGGACTAAACATAGGAAGTAAAATTCGAATTTGATATCAACAGCAATTTGGAAATTAATTAATTAATTCATCTTGAGTTAATTAGTTAAGGAAATTCAATCTTGAAGTCTATGTGAGCACATGCAACAGTTTCTCCTTTGATTGAGGAATTTAACCTTCAGTTAAAGAGATAGATGAGTTGTAATTAGTTGACTTAGTTTAACTTAGTCAAGTCCAGTTAGATTAATTCAACAATTTGTTAAATTAATGAGAGTTCAGTTAGTTAATGCTTGCATGCATGTAACTACTGTAATTTAGATAACTGTAGATTCACTCATGGATAACTTGTGCATGTTAGTTCAATCAGAGACCCAGTTGAGATCAGATGGAGGGACAATGTGCTATTAGTTGCTAGGATACTCCTTGGTGAATATTCCTTGCATGCAGAAGGAATATTATTCCTTATGGATTGCGCAATTGGACCTGAGGTTACAGTGAGTGTGATGAGGCTAATTCACACTTGTGATAGCATTGGACCCCAATCAAAACTGCGCAAGGAAATAGGAGGCTTGGAGGGCTTGAGGAAGATATATTCTATATCTATTGAGTCTGTGAGCTGTATTGTTTGAGTGCAGAGGGAGTAGGATAGCTTGAGAGCTGATTCTTTTTGTAACTTGAACAAGATTTCCACTTGTATGATAATACAGAGTTGGGGTTTTAGGCTGGTGCTTTCCCCAATGATATATCTTCTATGTTATGGTTGATTACTTCTCATTCTCATTTATATCTGTTCATGCTTGATGTTGCTCGTGTTCGATTAAGCTTCCTTTAAATTGTGTGTAGAAGTAGATCAAGTGTTTTGCTTTAGTACATTGCATTACCAGGTGATCTACAGTGGGAATTTCTACAAATTAGAGAGAAAGCTTGGTGTCCCAAAGGTGTTTGAGAAGGCAGAGAATGAATTGGTGTTGATGTTGTTGATGTATAAAGTTTGGTGATTTGTTTAGTGATGACAAATTGCTTAAGGTGGTGGTGATTTATATTAGTAATCAGAGATTTTTGAAGGTGGTTTTATCAGTAATCAAATTTTGTTGAAGGTGTTAGTGATTAAGGAATACAATTATTTTGAAAGTAGAGAATGCCTATTGATTTGAGTTTGAAAATGGATGAAATATGGATCAACAAGGTTGGAAAGTGGTAGCTTGCAAATCATGGGTAGTAGGTCCTTCTAGTGGGTGTTAGTAAACGAGCAGGGGCAAGACTCCCTTTCAGCAAAGACTAATAAATGAGAAGGGGAAAGAGTTTGTTTCAGTGAGTATTGGTAAATGAAAAGGGACAAGATTCCCTTCCATTGAGTATTGGTAAATGAGCAGGGTCAGCATTCCCTTTCAGTGGTAGTCGATAAACGAGCAAGAATTGAAGTTCCTTTCTGTAGCAACTGATAAACCTACAAGTGGTATCTTGTGGGGCCATGATGAAATCAATTTGAAGTGTGTAATAAAAATAAGATTGGTGTCTTGTGCATATGTTTCTCGTGAGCTTGATGTTTATGATGTTATGTTCTACATTATTGAGTTGTTTTTTTGATCCATGAATAATTCTTAAAGTGATTAAAAAGTGAAATTTGTGAAGAATTGTATAATTTGGACACACTACTAATCCATCCCCCCTCTCAGTAGTGTCCTGGTTTTCATTGTTTCTAACAATTGGTATCAGAGCCAGTGTCCTTAAAGATCAGTTTAACCGCTGGAAGGAAGATCAGGGATCATGGAGAACCAGGACAAGATTACCTCATATGGAGTTCTATTTTTGAATGGCTTAAATTATACAACTTGGAAGGTAAGGGTGATAATCTACTTGCAACCTCTTCATCTGGATGTATGGCTATCTGTGGAGTATGGAGTAATAAATTATGAGTTTGATAGACAAGCCAGGAAGGAAATCATGGGAGGGTTGTCTACATTAGATATTGAAAAAGTAATTTGTTTTAAAATTGCCAAGAAGATATGGGACAAATTACAATCCATCTATGAAGTAGACATGCAAGTTGCATGTGATGTGAAGAGGCTTTCCATGGAGGATGAATCATTCAAAGATTCAAAGAGTGTTGAAGTTTGTGAATCGCATTATCATTCTTTTGTGTCAATAGGCCAAGTCAATGATCAACACCCAAAGAAGATGCAATCCGAAAGTAAGTTATTGTTTTGTTGTTATTGTAGAAAAATAGACCATTTATCTTCAAACTGCTTAGTTGCAAGTATTAGTGAAAGTGAGAGTTGCTCATAAAGTTTTAGTGAAGATAGAGCCACGTTAATAGCAATAGCAGATCTGGACATTGGTCAAGAAGACAATGCGTCGACCTCTTGTGAAGAAGAAGAAAGGACATCTCATGTATCAGCAAAATAATCCCTAGAGTCATCAAGGGATCAAAATTTTGAGAGTGAAATAAACACTAGTGGTGAATATAGTTGCTCCTCTATTAATTTGGAATATCTTAAAGAAAATATATTTGAAGAAGGAACTCATATTAACTATTGAGTAGATTAATAAATTCGGAGCTATAAATACGAAGATGTAAGAAGAGAATAAGACATTAAATGAGTAGGTGTTTAATCTTCAAATGCATGAAGAGAATTATGAAGCATTTAAAGACAATCAAAACAGTGATTGTTCCTCTCTGGCCAAGATAACAACTGAGTATGATGGTGACTCGGAAACAGCATTAAAGGGACCCACGAATTTGGTTAAAAGAAGGTATGGTGGCGTTGCAATGGAAAAGAAAAGAACACAACAAAATAAATGGGCTTCTAGGAGTCAAAATAAAGGTATGCAGCCCCTCATATGCTTTTATTGTAATAACGCGGGGCACTTTGCCTCTAAGTGTCGAGAAAGGAAAATGAAGGTGTAGCAGCATAGGGGGAATCTGCAATTTCATCCATGGCTACAAATTATGCTCCTTCTATAGAAGCAAAAACCTCCTTAGATGGACGATGGAATCTGTATTTAGCTCCTTCAAGTGAACATGTAGATCATGAGGCATGGTTTGTTGAATTAGGTGCATCCTTTAATAATGATTCCTCACAGTGGGTGGCTTTGTGAGTATGAAAGATATGATAGTGTTGATGATGTTGTCTTGGGAGATGAATTGGTAGCCAGAGTTATAGGAAAAGGAAAAGTCAAGTTGAAGCCCATGGGTGGAAGGACTAGAACACTCCATGGTATTACGCACATCTTAGGATTGGCCACAAATTTGATTTCTATAAGCAATATAAGCAATGCAAGTGAAAAAAAAAAGTTTGAAAATGATACCTATAGGATCGTTCAAGGAGAAATGGTATTGCTTAGAGGAGTTTGGATTTGCATTATGTATAAGTTATTAAGAAGCATTGTTAGTGATGGGTGCAATAGTTTTGTTGTCCCTAAGAATGGAGTTGAAGAAGGAAAAACTCCTAAAATATCTGGAGAAAATACTATCTTATGCCATCAACCCTGATGATTAGACATCTACTACAGGTTATGTTTTTAGTCTTGTTTAAGGACTTATCACTTGGGATTGCAAGAAATAGAATGATATTGCTCTTTCTTCAACATAAGTAGAGTACTGAGAATAATTAATGCAAGGTAAGATACGTTCGGAGTTTGGATTCTAATATTATCATCAAATCACCCTCTAATGTGTAAATTAGAGTGCAATAAATCTTAACACATATTCAATTCAACATCAACACAACAAACACATTGAGATACAAATTTACTTCATTTGAAACCTCATTCGTGATTGAGTTATTGAAGTGCTCTTTTTACCTACAAATGATAAAAATACAAAAAAAAAACACAAGTTCTATTCTAGAAGCAAAGTTCTCTGAACTTTTATCTATGCTAGGAGTTCAAGAATTTGTCGTTAAAGGAGGATAGACTCTAATGTCTCCTTCTTTCTCCTATTGTGTCACCTTGTAAATCATTCAATCATATCCCAAGTTGGTCTTAAGAGGGGATTTTAGGATGTTTAGACACTTAGGAGTTAGTTGAGTTCAACTTGGTCTAATGTGTCTATTAGGTAAAAGTGTGTTTCTTTAGTATGCAATAGTTATGTTATAATCCTATGATCAAATTACATTCTAGGCATAGAGTGATCTGATGACTCATATTCCCTTGGATATAATGATTATTAAATTTGTGGCTTACCACCTTATTGGTTGGCATTATATCTATTTAAAGAGCATGGAAGGTCATTGTTGATGATCGATTGTGAGAAACTCTTATGTACAAATTTTCTTTTGCATTAATAAAATGGCCTCAAGTGACCACGTTGGCTACGGTTGTGGAGTGTTTCCCTCTTAGAGGGTGTAAACCATGTAAAAATATTGGTATTATGATTTTATATCATGTGAGTGATTACTAAAGGTGTTTTTCCAAATGGAATGCCCTATTTTCCCAAACATAACCAAAGTGACCCTTAAAACAAAAGTAGATTTAAGGCCTCATTTTGTGTTGGGGTCCACTTGCTCTATATTTAGAACTCCAAGGTTTTGTGGTTTGGCCATGCTTCCACAAACTTCTCAATAAATATATTATCTACATATAAGAGAGTTTTCTTGTTCAAAATTGCATATGTAACAATCAGTTTAAGCATATTTCCAATTTTCTTAATGAACTGTGAAGAGATGCTCAAAGATTTGGCTTGCTTCAAGGATTAAGAAACAATTTTTATGAATATTTAAATATCTGAACTAGATCCACACCATTTATTTTGAATATGTTGTCCTCCTAGTGAACTAGATCCACACCCATTTTGGAATCTCATACCTCTAAAATTTGATGATGACTTGTAAGCCTATGTTGACTCTATCATTTCCCACAAAAAATCTATCTTGAAGCTATTAATCCTTGAACAAGCAACAAATATGGTAAGCCCTAGCATTACGCCAAAGAGACAAGCTCCCAACTTAAATCTTTAGACTATGGTTTGGGTTGTATATATGAGTTATTTTATTAAATTTTTCACTTTGACTAGTAAATAGTGAAAATTTTCAAATGCTCGTAATTTTGCCATATGGCCTCCAAGTTACACGATTCACTTTTTGATTTTATATAATTATTCACCAAATTTGAATTTGGTGTCTAAGAGAATTTTACTTCTTTTAAGTCCATTTTTTCTCTTTTGCTTCTTTATAAATTACATTTGTAAATGCAAAGTGGAGAGATAAAATTAAAATTTAGAAATTTAAATATATATATATATATAATAATAATATATATAAAATAAATATGGATTCCATGCCTGAGTGGTGATCGAGTGATTACTCTTTAATAAAAAATACACATTTTCGTTAAGAAATGAATCAAAGGCATATATGTCCAACGGAAGAGATAGCACCAATTGAAGGCCCGATCAAACTGTAAGACCATAACTATCGATCCAACTCCTCTTATTCAACCATCCATGAGCGTACCCCACGACTACTTATGCAGATAGTTGTGGTTCTTAACAAGATCCATGCTGACGTGCACCAATGAAATAATTCAATGATTTCCCTGTCATCGAAGCAGATGAATGGCAGTCGAGTTTTAGTTATCTATTGTCGAGCAATGTAATGAGCAGTCATTGCACCCTCGCACAAACAAAGGAATAAGAAATCGATATTTCTTATGTAATTAAAAGTGGTTGTTGTTACCCCTACTATCACTCAATTGCGGAACCAATCAGATGTTTAATATGTTGAATGGGAATCATATTCACCAAAGGATGGATGAAACAAGGGAAAAAAATTGATAGGGCAACAGGTCATTAGGAATTTTTAAATATATTATTTAAATCAATAAATGATGGGGTATTCTAATGTGTCAAACTTGGTTTGTGCTTACTTTAACTTCATCACATTGAAAAACTTATATGAAAGGGGAATTGATATTGGAAATAGTCTCACAAACTTATGCTTGGTACATACCCAAAATCATTTCAAGATCAAAGTATTAGTATAATTAGGTTAAGATATTTAATCAACGGTTAAGGAAGCAAGCAAATATGTTTTACAATTCCAAGACTCGTACACTTTGAACAATCCCTCCTATTCTAAACTCAAGTTGTTATCATAAGGATTGAACATGCCTCAAATGGATCTCTAAGTTTCTAGGAATAAGACATATTGGGCTATGTTACCATGTCACAAAGTGAGGAAATGTACCTAAGGATTTATATGAGTACACTAGCCTTTCATTGAGAAAATTTTGCTATGTGTTGCATGTTTTAAATAATGTGCCCAACAAATATAATCTTCAATACTTGTGTAAAATATATGGCTTGCACAACCATAATTCAATAAACATGAAACAAGATTATCTTTTTGCTTACAATATAGATTATATATGTGCACACTAATTCATGTAAACATTGCCCATAATATGGTATGTACACACAATTGTTTTTGGATGTTTTACTAGTAACAACTTACATAGTTTAATTCATATGAAATTATAACAAAACATAGATAACATAATTATATTACCATGTAATCATAAACCAAGGAACGCATAAAAGCTAATTATGCTAACTAAAATATGAAGAAATATAGTAAACTTACAATGGTTACATTGTAGCCTTAAATTATTGCAATATTAGACTATGGCACCAAGGTCATCACTCATAAATAGTAATAGTTCTTTGAATCACAATGCTCTCACAAAATATGGTTCACAATATGTTATCTACTATAAATGAAAGAAAAAAATAGAAGAAAATGATGTGCCATCTTTTCAGTTACTCCAAAAGTGTTTTCACTCAATTAAGAGAGAATTCGCTCTCATATTCCCTATTTGATGCTTGGTGGACAAATGGATGGCTTAGTTTAGTGGATGTTTGAATTGGTATCATGTGCTAGCATAACACACTTGAGGTTGTTGTTCTATGTGGCATGATGCCTTATTCACACAATGGGGGAGTTGGTTTCTTGATTAGGAGAGATATGTACCTAGGAGTGCTAGCCACTTTGAGTACTCTTAACCTTAAGAGCATGGGACATTGTGACATACACCTTAGCGGTTGGATACTTGACTTGATGATGCATGGGTTGAGGAGCATACTTCATGGAGGATGATTGTGCGCCTCGAGACATATGTTGAGGAGAAGTGTTAGATAAAGTAACTACGCTATGACACATGTTGATAATTGAAGCACACAAGAGGACATATGGCACATCGTTAAAGGAGGAACACATTGCATTAGGACACTTGGGGAATGAACTACCATGTAAAAGGAAATGTTGGGCTAACAACTTGTCGAGTAGTGCATCATTTTAGAGGAGGGGTGTTGGGCCCAAAAACGATCATGCTTAGAGGAAACACCATTTTAAGTTGGGTAGACCCATAGTGTGACACTTATCAATAGACTGCCCCATACGTGATTGCCTTATTGACTTAGGTTTAGGGCTAGAGACTTTTCCATTACTCACATTTGATGTACTCATTATTATTTTTTTGTAATTGACTTAGACAAGTCTTATATGGAGTAAGACCTTAGGTTTGTGATGTAAACATTAGAGGAGACATGAAGATGGATGTTAAAGCTTGAGGATGTTCTCAGGGTTGTTGCTTGTGTGATGAAAGAGGACTCTAGAGCTTGTGCTTACAGCAGAGAAGAACATAGGTTTTAGAGGAGTTGAATACTTGAATGCAAGCCTTGTTGTTATTCATTCTTTGTATGGTCATGGAGAGGATTCGACTCTTTTGTTCATGGAAGAGAGGTAGCACTAGGGTATGTGATAGAAAACCTAAGGGATACTCGATAAAGAATATTAGCACTAGGGATGATTTTAGAGCCTTATACTTGTGTGATACATGGAGGCTAGAGCAAGAAAATAGAGCACTAAAGGAGTAGATTCTTGAGACTGGTGTGATGTTTAGCTTGGAAGAATACGTGTTGATATTCCATTGGTAATCTTGTCTAAAGGTCTTGAAAATTTTGTTGAAGAGATGAATACCTAGCGTTTGTGGGATTCAAACCCTGGGACAGAAAAGGATATTTGAAGACTAGCACTAAAATTATTTTAGAAAACTTGTACTTGTTGATGCGAGGAAGCATATGTTTGTCTAGTAGAGACCCTAAATCACAAAAAAAGCAAGAGTGAAGTAAGAAGATCAAGGATGGACTAAGCTATCCCTCGGGGTTCGTGTTTATGGCTTTATTATTGTGTTGTTGGTAATTTAGAGTGTCATGTAGGTCTTTGTTATGATTCCATAAAGTTAGGTGCACTAAGTCCATGTTGTGCTCTTTACACTATATACTACCCATGGAATAGGGGAAAGTGCCCAACAATTCCCTAGGAATTTAATTTTCAAGGAAAATAATATTATTACATATTCATATGACACCTTTCTAGATAACAATAAAACCAAACATATTAGAATCATATCATATAATAAATGTTATTTTGTTAACTTGTTATTTAGCTAAAAATCTAAACATTGTAATAATTACTACAAGTTAAGTATAATTGATTACATGGTTAGACTTTCACCCTAGCTAGCCATTGCAACATTCTACAAGACCATGGTTGGATTCTCCAATCCATTGCACCATGTTTATTAGTTCCACTCATCCCCAATGGTGTAGATCATTGCAACCCCTTTTTTGTTGGTTTACAATGGTGGTAAAGACTCCTATGGTTTATGTGGAAGCTCCTTCTTGAGTGTTGAGAAATCAATTAGTGGAAAATTAATTGATTTCTCTTATTATGACATTATCTTGTGATGTTTAATTATTAGTTCTTCTTTCAATTTATCTTATTCTAAGACTAATGTCAATCAACAAATAGAAGAGGACACGAGATGTAGGCACACAGCCAAGCCAAAACCCCTAAGTTAGGGAAAACCCAGTCAAGAACTCTTCCTTCAACAGATTCAAAAACAAAATTGAGATGACCAAGACCCTCATAACCTAGACCAAAGACTTCTTCCATCCATCAAGTCAACCTTGTTAGATCATACTTCAGTTCTGAGTCTTGTATTCAGTGTTTTGTTCTTCAATACTTTGTTCCTACAAACACAATCTTGCAACCCTTGACAAACTTCGCTACATAAGCCTTCTAATGCTTTGATCCTATGGAAGCATTCTCATGCTTACATAGCCCTCATTGTATGCCTTATCATGCTTCGATCATGTGGCAGCTTTCTCATACTTCGGTCTTGTGATATCCTTACCATGCTTCGATCCTGTGGTAGCCTTCTCATACTTCAATCCTATGACATCCTTACCATGCTTCAATCTTGAGGCAACTTACTCTAGTTTCAAACTTGAGGCATCCCTCATCATGCTTCTATCATACTTTATTCGTGTCGCACTTCAGTTCTGTAGTAGTATCATAATTTGGTCCTGCAATGATCTTATAACAGAGTTATACTTCGATCTTGTAGTGGCATAGTAATCGTGTCAAACTTCGGTTTTGTGGTAGCCTAGAATTTTGGTTTTGTGGTAGCCTAGTAAGATTCTTATACTTCAGTTTTTTGGTAGCCTTAAAATGTTTCACCCTGCAATGACACTTTGACCTCTTGAATCATCGAATTATTCTTCATTGTAATTCACCGTACTTGTGTCTCATATGTTTATGTTGATCGAAGTCTACACGCCTATTTCTAGTTGTCTCCCACTATAAAATAAGCCGACTTGATCAAATTTGTGAAGCCGACTTCTGGAGGATTTGTATGGAGGCTGACTTTGCAAGGTGACTTATGGAGGAAGTTTTTGACATGACAAAAATAGATTTGACTTTGACTTTAAAAACCCTAAAAGCCTACAATGGAGGCTTGACCTATGACAATTGACCCAAGCATGAAACCCATGCTTTAATAAGTCAATTTAATTAATAATGAAATTTATTTTTCTATCTTTTGATAAATATATTTCATTATGACTCAAGTACAATTATGAGACTGAACCTAGTCAGTTTAATTAATAATGAAATTTATTTTTCTATCTTTTGATAAGTATGTTTCATTATGACTCAAGCACAATTATGAAGACTGAACCTAGTTACATTCTTCAACATTGAGGTCCTCCTCCTAATTCAACATCCCTTCATGGTCTAGCAAGGCCATATTTCAATGATGTGTAGGGATTTACAAGGTAAGTTCCTTAGATAGAACACTAAAGGACACTGCTCACAAACTGATCACAGATCAGTACACCAGTATTCTTGACGTGGTTAAAACCCTCAAAGAGGGAAACAGTCCACGGCCTAAGCCAACGCAGCCACTTCAAGCAATTTATTAATGTAAAATAAAGAAAATTTACATAAGCTTCTCTCATGAAAGGTCACTTAAAAAATGACCCTCCATGCTCTTTAAATAAAGGTCATGGACCAATTGGGTGTTAAGCCACGAATCAAGTGGTGGTAATACCAAGGAGAGAATGTACCGTCAGATCACTTCATGTCTAGAACATATCGTCACCATCAGATTGCAAGTTACAAAAATTACATACTAAAGAAACACACTTTACCTAACTATACACTAGACCAAGTTGTACTTAATTATTTCCTATGTGTTGAAATATCCTAACATCCCCCCTTAAGAACAACTTGGGATATGATTGAAGGATGTACAAAGATGACACAATAGGAGAAGGAAGAAGGCATTAGAGCCTATGCCCCCTTAGTGACAACTTCCTAAACTCCAACCATAAATTGAAGTTTAGTAAACTTCGCCTCTGTGAGAGTCTTTGTAAAGATGTTTGCAACTTGATCATCAGTTAAACAATATTGCACTTCAAGAACATGGTCATGAATGAGATTTCTGATGAAGTGCATGTGTAGTCAAATGTGTTTGTTGCGCTGTTGTTGGATTGGATCTTTGCATTGTTGAATGGCAATTTGATTATCACACCAAAGTGTAGTCGGATGTTGTTGCTGAAAACCAAACTCTTACAGGATCTAACGAAGCCACAGGGCTTCGTTACTAGTTTCAACGGCACCACGGTACTATGCTTTTGCTAAAGAAAGAGAAATGGCACCATGTTTCTTGCAAGCCCATGTAATAGGTCCAGAACCAAGAGTGAAGACATAACCTGCAGTAAACTTTCGATCATCGGGGTCACCAACCCAATCAGAATCAGTGAAACCAACAAATAGAGGAGATGTTTTTGCATTGTAATGAATCCCAAACCGAACTATACCTTGAACATAACGAAGTATTCTTTTAGCTACTTTCCAATTACTTTCATGTGGGTTTTTCATAAACCGAGCAACAAGGCCAACAACAAAGGAAAGGTCAGGACGGGTATGGGTCCGATAAGGTAGCATCAACTTCAGGGAAAGTACAAGTGACTGAAAGTTTGGCTCCATACTGAAAGGGAGAAGGGGATGGCTTATAGTCTTCCATGTGAAAGTGGCGTAAAAGATCACAAGCATACTTGGACTAGGAAAGGGAAATACCTTCTTTGGATTGCAAAACTCGAAGACCAAGAAAATAATGCAAGTGTCCTAAGTCTGTTATTTCAAACTAATTTTTAAGGCTAGACTTTGCATGGTTTATAAGGTTGGGACCACCACCAGTAAGGATAATATCATCAACATAAAGAACAAGAATGATAAGAGACTTACCCACTTTCTTGGTGTAGACAGTATTGTCAGAATGACACCTAGAAAAGCCAGTATCTAAAAGAAATCTATCCATTTTGGCATACCAATCCCGAGGGGCTTGCTTGAGACCATAAAGGGATTTCTTAAGCCGACATACAAGGCTGGAGTCTGTTTGTATAAAGCCAGGAGGTTGTTCCATATATATTTCTTCATGCAAGTCCCCATGCAAGAAGGAAGATTTTACATCCATCTGATGGACTTCCCATTTGAAAGAGGCAGCAAGGGAAAGAACAAGGTGGATAGAGTTCATTTAGGCAACAGGGGAGAAGGTTCCAGTATAGTAAATGCCTTCAAATTGTGAAAAAACCCTTAGCAACAAGACAAGCTTTATGTTTATTAACTTTTCCATCTCGTCCAAACTTGGTTTTGTAAACCCATTTGCATCTAACAAGTTTTCATCCCTTTAGAAGAGGAACAAGGTCCCGTGTATCATTTACCAATAATGAACGATATTCTTCATTCATAGTTGTGTCCCAATCTGGATGGCCTGAAGCTTTTGCAAAGTTGTTAAGATCATAATTCGTTGAAGCTTGAGCCAATAAAGAAGAGGCTCTATCAAACTAGAATATGTACAATGTTGATTTGTAAGATCACCTGCAAGAGCACCTGTCGCATCCCGAGTAGCGCAAACCCATTTTAGAAGCTGAGGAGCTGAAGGAGGATCCCAAGAAGGTGGGGAAGGATTGTCATCCTCATTGCCATCATCTAAAGAATAAATATTTTTGGAAGTAAAAGGGATAGAGAGAGGTGACACATCCGCCGAACTAGGTTCGTAGGCCGATATATTTTCAGCGAACTTTACATCTCTTCTAATTATAACATTTTTGGATCTAGATTGAAGAAGTCTATATCCTTTGACATCTTCAGAATATCCAACAAAAATACATTTTTCACTCTTAGGTTCTAAGGCTTTATGTTTCTCATTTGAATATGGGTCCATACTTCACTTCCAAAAACATGAAAGTGACTTACATATGGTTTAATTGAGCTTCATGATTGAATCTTCTGGAATGATATTCTTTAAAACCTTAGTAGGAGTGTGATTTACTATGTAATTTGTACAGTTAATTGCTTCTGCCCAAAAATTAAGACTAAGTCCTTTAGACTGAAACATATAATTATCCATTTCCTTTAAGGTTTGATTCTTCCTTTCAGCTACACCATTTTGTTGTTGAGTATATGGAACAGTGTGTTGCAATTGAATTCCATGCTCAGTACAAAAGTTGATGAATTTGTTGTTAACATATACTCTGTCATTATCATATCGTACCTTAAGAATATGATGTCCAGATTGTTTCTCAAGAAAGGCCTTAAAGGCCAAGAACATGTTAAAGACTTCACTCTTGAGTTTTAAGAAGTATACCCAAGTGCTTCTGGAGAAATCATCAATGAAAGTTAAGAAATACTTGTATCCAGAGAATGAAACAACTAGAAGTGGACCACGTAAATCACTATGCACAAGTTGTAAAGGGGCTGAGGCGTGCCAAGAGGCATGTTTTTTAAAACTATCTCGATGATGTTTTCCGAGTATACATCCAGAACAAACACCATCTCTGCAAGATACCATAGAAAGACTTGTCACCATATTTTCTTTACATAGCTTTTGAAGGGAGCGATAGTTTAAGTAACCAAATCGCTCATGCCAAAGTTTACTCACTTCATCATTATGAGCAACAAATACCGACGGAAGAATTGATGACCCAAAGTTGTTAAACTTATACAACCTTGTAGAATCATCAACAATGTCAGTAGCTAAAATCTGTCTTAGATCTCTTCGGTCTTTAATTACAACATCATGAGGTAAAAATTCAACGGTTTTACCTTCACCTGAATGAATTATCTAATATATAGATAGAAGATTATAAGATAAGGTAGGAACACATAATACATCATTAAATTGACTATTGTCTAAATGAAGAATTCCAGTCCCTACTGTTGTCACAAAACCATGTACTAAGGGCTGCTACTTAGTGAGATCTCATGCAACTGTTTCAAACCAGACTTTAGACTAAGGATTAGCCTCCCTAGTCAGAGAGGGCTCTCTCACAGGTTTTGATATACATTTAAGAGCAAAAGATGGCTAACTCTTTATTACAGTGAATGAATTTTAAACTGGTTGGAACAATAAAATCAAGGCTTCTTCCATTGGGCTCATGGAGTTAAACATTTCTACAGTAAACAAGCAACTATTGCATCATAGAAACCAAGGCATATAGTGTCTCACTGTCCAAAACATCAACTAAGAAGGACTGCAACTCAACAAGACATACACAAGAAGTCTGAGCATCAATGATGAATTCAGAGTGATTGCATGACTAGTGAATTGTAAAATGAGATACATAGAACCAAAACCACACACATTCTGAACATTTGGGACACACGATGAATCTTGGGAAGAAACAACAATATACTTTCTATTACTGTCAAAAGAAACTTTACATACACCAATATGAGAACTCTGTCTTTTTCATAAAAATCTCCAACCCTTGATACATCAAAGTTTCTCCTATTTATAGAAAATAAAAGTAAGCTATCTTGAGTCTCCTCCTCCAGCATGAGGGGAGCTCGAAAACCTCTAGTTAACTACCTTATCCA
>APFE030878153.1:392851-421669 GCA_000404065.3 Pinus taeda
TTGGGATGGCCTTAAATCAGATATTCAAAAGTTTGTGGCGGAATGTTTGGTTTGCCAACAAAATAAAGTTGAAACAATTAAGACACCGGGTCTATTACAACCTTTATCCATTCTAAGCCAACATTGGGAGGAGGTTTCAATGGATTTTATCACAGGTTTACCCAAGTCTGAGGGAAAGAGTGTCATCATGGTGGTAGTTGACAGACTTATCAAGTGCGCACACTTTTGTGCATTATCACATCCATTTAAAGCTACTATAGTTTCTACTGCATTTATGGAAACAGTTCAAAAGCTAAATGGAAACCCAAAGATTATTGTAAGTGACAGAGATCCCATTTTCACTAGAAATTTTTGGACAGAATTATTTTCTTGTCTTGGTAATCAGTTAGCTCATAGCTCATCTTATCATCCTCAATCTGATGGGAAAATTGAGATAGTAAACAAATGTTTGGAATGATATCTTCGTTGCTTTGTATTTGATAAACAAACACAATGGGTCAAATGGTTGCCTCTGGAAGAATGGTGGTATAACACTTCCTTCCATACAACAAAAAAAATGACCCCATTTATGGCACTTTATGGGTATCAGCCACCATCCATCACATCATATTTAAGAGAAAATTCTAAGGTTCAGGAAGTGGAACATCACATTAAACATCAACAACAAGTCCTCCAACTCTTAAAGGATAACCTCGTGTTGGACAGAATAGAATGAAACAACAGGCAAATCAACATCGTAGCAAAAGAAGTTTTGATTTAGGTGATTGTGTATTCCTATGGTTACAACCATATAAGAAAATGTCCCTCAAGCAAGCTAAGAAAGATAACAAATTATCACCAAAGTATTATGGTCCATACAAGGAGTTGCAAAAGATTGGTACTATGGCATACAAATTGGAGCTTCCTGTAGCTTCTAGATTTGCACCCAGTTTTCCATGTTCATGTTTTAAAGAAGGTTATAGGCGACAAGTTCCCAGTTCAAACAATATTTCCAGAACTTGATGAGGAAGGAAAAATTATATTGGAACCGGAAGCAGTCACAGAAACAAGAACTCGACGACTACGAAATCGATCAATTTTAGAGTATCTTATCAAGTGGAAGAAGTTACCCGCTGAAGATTCCACATGGGAGGATGCGAATTTTATACAGAAGTATCCAGAACTACTCAAGTGTTGAGGATGACACTTTTTTGAAGGAGAGGGGCATGTTGGGCCCCTATAATACTAGTGATTACCACATTACTATTGTAGTTATACCCCTTATTAATATTGTTGTGCCCCTATTGTCCCCATATTTTTATTACTGTGCTCCATAGAATCCCTCTATTGTTATTTTTGTGGCTTTATATTATTATTGTTAGGTCGGCTGGGTTATATTGTGACTCCTTAGACTCCTATATATAGAAATGAGGGTTTTTCATTTGAATCATCCAAGAATTGTTCATTTATGTAATGTAAAGGAGGTTGCCCCCTCGAAGAGGCTGAATTCTAAGGTGTTGATCTATATTTTCTATATTTTCTTGAGATGGTTTCATAACAGAAAATATGTTCATAGCAATCTAATAATTCCTTATCCATAGGTTTTTCTTCAATTTAAATTTCAAACAATTTAAGCTAAAGTTGATGGTAAAATCAACCAAAGATTCATTTTCGAATCTTTGTAAATCTTTAAAATCATCACATACATGTTCGTAGTTATAGTCAATAAATTTACAAAGCAACATTCTAACAAATTGATCCTAGCTGTGATTTGAGACAACTGGAAGAGTTTGACACCAATTTCTGGCGTTTGACATGAATGTGAGAGTAAATATTCTACATAAATTACCTTCATCAATTCTTTGAAAATCATAATTTTAAAATTCTTGAATAAAGTGAACGGCATGATTAAAAACAAAAGAATTTCTCTTACCATTAAATTTTTCCTGAGACAAGAGTCTTACGACTTCAGGTGGAGTATTGGAAGATACACATCCATGGATACAACTCCAAATTGGAAGTTTAAGAGGATCCATCGTGATAAATAATAAGATGTTAGAATACAAAGACTCCACTTAGACAACAAGCTTTAGGCCCTCATAGCGCCAAAATGTTGATGCCTCAAAATTCGCTGCAACAACATGGATGATGACTAGCTGGTCCAGACCTTAAAGAAGCTCCTTTTCCATTTGGAATGGTGGCTCTGACTAGTTCAACTAGGTCGAGTTACCTTCTCTAAATCTGCAATGGCTTTAAAATATGACTTTCATTAACCAATAGAGAAGAGACATAAGATACCCTCTTATTGATCAAGCAAGAAAGTGATCCTTAAATTGATTTGGGGCTCAGCCAAGTCACAACTAATGTTTGTCTCTTTGGGAAGAGGATTTAAAAGAATGTAGAAATTAATCTAAATTCAAACTTATTCTATAATGGAAGAAAAAATAATTAAATCCTAATCCTATCTCAATTAGACAAATATAGGTCTAACCCAATCGAGAGCAAGATATTTAAAGTATTGGGATTTAAATATGTCTGGCTTATAATGAATATCAAGCTAACGAAGTAGTTCAATTAACTGACATTATGAATACCAAACACATCCTATCTAGGAATATCTTAACTGAATAATCAACCAACAACACTCAGGAAGAAGTTCGCAAAACGATTTTCATCATTTAATCAGTAAATTGAATAATTAAACAATAATATGTGGAAAACGTTCACAACATATCACTATTTATTAAACCAGTATTAAAATACAAAATTTTGAGTAAATAGTTACTTAGAAATCAAAATTAAGCTCATAAGAGAAGAGATAAATAATAACATAAAATAGAGACAAATTACCCATACGGACAAAAGTGCACAAATATGAAATTAAATTGACACATTCTTGTCATCATAAAATGAAACTAGCATTTAAAATAATAGTATTATAAATACCAATTTATTGAATCCATTTCTTTAGCTCCTATCTCTAATAGTCATTTAGAATACTTGAACTTTTGTTTTCAAAACAAGAGTCATAATAGTGCAAACTCTGCCCTTCATACATAATTCAGAATGCAAAAGAAAAATCCTCAATAATCCTCAGATCTAAGAATTTTAGTCCTCCCAACTACAACTCGATATCCCTATTACAAAAGTGCTTTTATAATCCCACAATTATAGAGGAGAGAAGTGCTTATTAGATTCTACAATATGTTATTTATAATATTTACAAAGGAATTTAAAATAGGAAAGTTTATTGAAGAATAAATCCATTTAATCAATTTTGATTGGCTCAAAATTCCATTCTTCGATTGTTGGAGCCTTCTCATTAATTGAGTTTCTTTTCTTTTCATCTCTTCCATTGTTTTCCTGGAAAAAGGAAATGAAAACAAGATTAAAATGCAAAAATAAAATCAAAATGCTAAATCTGGAATTAAAACAAATCTAATCAAATTTAATTAAATAAATAATTGAAAAGGAAATGTGAGCTTTCTATTGATGCTTGTGATGATTTAATTGGCCAAGGATATCATTGACAAATATATTTTCATTCAAAAGAGGCTTGGGCAAATGAAAATGTAGAAAATAAAACTCAGAAAAATTAGTTTTTTTTAAATTCATAGCTCTATCTTCTATTGGATATTAGAAATAATAAATAATTAAATCTGTTAATGAAACCTCCTCGTAAATGTTCTCCATGATTTTATATTTCCAATTAGTCATCCTAAATCTCATTTGGTCAAGTAAAACTCCATTTATGAGCTCCTGAAGTTGGTATATTAAAATTGCAGAATTCTAGAATTTTTGTTGCTTGAGCTAAAAATCAGAAATATTGATAATTAAGTTCTAATCCTAAATTAATTTTTGATTATTTAAAAATTGATTCTAGTATTAATTAGCTAATGCATATAATTAATTTTAATTAATTTAACTAATTGTGATTACAAATTAAATTAGTATTTACAGAAATTAATTAAGGTGGAAATGATTTACATAAATTAATTAAAATGTAATAATACTATATTAATATTATAGTTAAATTATATTAAAATTATAATAAATATATAAATATAATATAATTATTATAATATAAATATAAGATTAAATTCAAAATTTAATACAAAAATTATTGAAATCAATCTAAAATCCACACAAAACAAACCATTGAAATCAACCATTTTTCCATCCACATGAAGAGGAGTGATGGAGGAGGGAAGTGAGTGGAGGGTGAAGTGAGGATGAGGTAGAATTAGGTGAGGTGGAGGTATGGGAGTCATAAGGAAGTGATAAAAACCTTATATTAAAAATTATTAACCCTTCGCATTTTTCCAATTGCGAATCCAATTTTTTTTTAAATTGAGGAGCTTAATAAAATTGCGATATGCGATATGCAATATCGTAATATCGCATCGCAAATTTTGATCGCACTTCTGAAATCACGAATTTTGATCGCATTTCTTAAATCAGGATTTTAGAATCGCAATTCTTCGAAGGAAGAAAGTGATATGAAGTGGAACCCACATGGAATTAATAATCCTTCAAATTGGACTACAACCACTTTGCAATTTTGAAAATAGGGTATTCGCAATTTGTTTTAAAATAATAATTGGAATAAATTACCAATATTTTTGAAACATGTTTTCATCCATTGTATGATTTAACTGGGTCATTTTGTAGGAGTGTTAGTGAAAAAATGAAAAATTAATAAAATCTAACTAAAAGTCAATATTTACAATGAATAATTGTTGAACTTAATTATTTACAAAAATTGAAATAATATACATTTATTTCCAATTTTAGGCCATGCGAGAAAATGATCAAAATTCAAGGCAGTGCAATTCACAAACCAATTGACCAAATGAGGTGAAACAAGTATCGATGGAAAGCTTATGAAAAGCCGGATTCAAAGAAACAATCAAAACACAAATCCAACGAAAGTAAAAATAAATAAATAAATAAATAAATAATTCTTAACGAAAATCACAAGTGTTTTGCCAAAAATTAATGGAAAAGGTCCCCATTATTTGAAGTAATCAGGGGTGTTGGGTTTTCCCTACAACATGCTTATAGGATCATCATTAAAAAAAAAAAAAAAAACTAAATTTGAAGGGAAATTAGGGGGATTATACCATTCTAGCTTCCTTATTTCTAGAATTGTTCTCCTCAAAGCTGGAGTATGTGGCTCTTCCTCTTCTTATTCTTGTTCTTATGTAGAGTCTAATTCCTTATCCTTTAGTTGAAACTTTATCTTACCTAGTTATTTCTCCTTTTGTTGGACTCCTTGTTTGATAAAATCTTTCATTTCTCCAAATACCACATCTTAGTTGTACACAACATTCTTTGCTTCTAGGTTCCATAGCTTGTAACATTTTAAACCATCTTTATTACCAATAAAAATGAACCTTTCAAATTTTTTGTCCAAATTAGTTATGATTTCCTTTGGAACATGTACATATGTATTACAAATACGATACCCATTTCAATATAGTAATGTAATAATAACAAAATATAATGTTGGGGTGCCAACATTGATGCTATGATGTCACATTCTCTTATATAACACAATGTTTATTTTTATTAATAAAAATGATAGAATTGAAGAAAGGAGACATGAAACACATTTTGATATCTTAGGGAGGGGGAAAGTTGACTTAAGAGAAAAAAAACATAACTTTAGTAAATATTTCCCTTTGATGTGATGGTTAATCTTCCCAAGAAGCTAAAATACTGGGAAGATGAAGGATCTAGTTGTGATTATAAAAAATAAGAGGGAGGAGAAATCAAGAGTTTCTTCTTATGGGTTTAGAAGCTCTAGTTTTTCTCTTTTATATTACTATTTCATACATCTATTTCTCTCACTTGGAAAATTTAAATTGGTGAAAGGATTGCTAACAAAAAATAGAGTGGTTTAGTCCTTATGACCGGTTAAGAGTTGTGAGTTGCAACTTATCTGATAGGAGAATGTGTTGCATCAATTTCTCTTTGTAATAGATGGATCTAAGGACTAGCAATGGTATTTATTATTTGTGGAACATGGAGCACTGAAGAGGGTAGGATAAGGGACCATAAATATTAGAGAAGTATTGTATTGTGTTGTGCAGACTTACATGGTATTTTTGTGAATGTGAACCTGATGAAAGATGGAAAGGATGATAACTAAGTTCTTTTGTGTATGTATGAAATAGAAAGGCCTTCAACTATGGTGTTAAAATCTAGTATGAATTTGAGTGTGTGAAGAAATCTAGAGTTGGGTTCTCCTCAAGGCATCAAGATTTCGCATGGGGGTGGCTAGTTGTGATAAAGCTTGCATAGTTGAGCCTTTGGTGAGGAGCAATGCTTCTCACCATGTTAAGATATTCCGACACATAGGAAATAGTTAAGTATAACTTGGTCTAGTGTACAGTTAGGTAAAGTGTGTTTCTTTACTATGTACATTTGTAACTTACAATCTGACGGTCACGATACGTTCTAGACATGAAGTGATCAGACAGTTCTTTCTCTCCTCGATATTATCGACACTTGATCTGTTGCTTAACACCCGATTGGTCTATGATATCTATTTTTAAAGAGCATGGAGGGTCATTTGTAAGGTAACCATTCATGAGAGATGTTTATGTAAATTTTCATTCTTTTATTAATAAATCGCCTAAAGTGGCCATGTTGGCTCAGGTCGTGGACTATTTCCCTCTTTGAGGGTTTTAACCACGTCAAGAATGCCGGTGTATTGATCTTTGATCTATTTGTGAGTGGCGTCCTTTGGTGTTCTATCTGAGGAAGTTACCCTATAAATTCCTACATGGTATTAGAGTTATTTGAGGGTCACATCTCTTGGTGATCCAAATCTAAAGCTAGTAGAACTACATTCGACTGTTGTGTCCTATATCTATTGCTTCTGACTACTTTCGGCCCGAGAGGACTACCCTATTTTGTTAGGAGCATATGTTCTAGTAAGGAACCCCTTTTATTTCACGCGAAAAGGTTTCCACTAGGCCTAGCTACATCATGTTTAAGATCTGGAGGTATACAGTCTTTATTTGCAGTTTCAATTATTCATCTCTTTGTTTACTTCAATTTATTTAGCTCTCTATTTTTTTATCACCAGATCTATACCTTTCACGTATGCGCTTTTCCATGCGACTCTGTGTGATCTGGGAAAATTAGAAACAAAAAGGAAGGATGTTTCTCATGCGTATGGTATTTTCTGCTACACCTTAGTGTGATATCGAAAAATCAGAAACATTGAGGAAAATATTTAGGTTCTAGCGAAAGCTAACTTCAACCCGTAAGGTTTGATTATTTGTATGTCTGTGTTGAGTTATGTGGTCTTTTGTTTTGTATGGGAAAGGAGCTTTTTTAAGTAAGCAGGCACCCAAAGCTTCACTAAATAAAACAGAAAACAAAAACCCCTTTCCTCTTTTCCAAAAATTACTAACCTTTTAAACTAGCTCACTTGGTCAAAGTTACTTTATGAGAATAGAGGTCTTGAGTTCAAGTCTTTCTTTTTGTTGAGTTACTTTTTCAAAAAACACATATAACTTATGTTTTAAAATTACTTTATGTAAAATTGTTCCCACCCATTATAAAAAGTGAGTCACTTATAATTCTAAAGTCTCTTTATCTTTTATTTAAGTTACAATTTAGTGGGTAGCTCATAAAATAACATTATAAAACTCACTTTCAGTTATTTATAAAAGTGAGTCACATTAAAAAAAGGAAGTGAGCTAATTATATTAAGTTTGGGAGGGGGGGGAAGGATATATATTTTTTTAAATATAACATTATCATTCACTTCCACACATTCACGCACTTCGTCGACATCTTCAACAACATTTTTTCAAAAATCCATAACTTCTTCATTCGGAAGTCATTTTCTAAACCGTTTTTTTTTTTAATCAGCTTAATTTTTGGAGATCTTTCAATTGGAACACTTAGTTTCAACATCTACAACTTCAGTTTCTGTTAAAATGGAAAGTCAATTCCAAGTTATTCAAGACAACACCAACTACTTCCAATGGTGGTCCTACATCGTGGATTTACTTACAAGTAAAAGTATTTATAGAATAGCCTTAGGCCAAGAAACTAAACCTAATGATGAAGATAAGGCAGCCAAGCGGGAAACTAGGCAAGATTAAGCACTTGGGTTGATAGGGATGTCTATTTCTCCAGACCTTAGATTCCATATCGCAGAACTTGATATCCCTAATGAAACAATGAGATAGCTCACTAAAGTTTTTGGAATTAAAAATTAAATTATAGCTCATCAACTCGAAAATGAGTTGCTTACGTTGCACACCAATATTTTTTCTTCCATTGAAGATTTTTTGTCCAAGTTCAAGACTCTTAGACTTCTCTTGGAATGCGTTAAGGTTAAGAAAGAAGATCGTAGCCTTATCTATTCCATTCTTACTAAGTTGGAAACAATGTACTCTGTGTTTGTTTCCACCTTCCATTCTACTAGAGAAGCATTTATTTCTCAAAGACAAGACTACAAGTCCCCCTCTTTTGATGTCTTTTGTGATTCTTTAATAAGAAAAAAAGAAAAAATCTTACATCTTGGTCTTCTTAATCTTGGAAACTCTTCTAAGAAAGCCTTAACCTTCCAACAACAACCAAATTCAAAGAATCCTAAGAAGCAATGTCCTAAAAAGAATGGTCCTAAACCAAACAAGGGTCCTAAGCAATTTTAGTCTCAAAATGAAAAATCATTTCAACAAAATGATAAGGCAAATAAAAACAAAGGGAAGAAGACTGATAGACATTGCAACTTTTGTAATCGAGATGGCTTAGAATCTAAATGCTTTAAGAAGATGGAAGCCTTGGAAGCAACAATGAAGAAGCATAACATCCATTTGGAGCATTCTTCAACTTCAACTTCAGCTTTAGAAATAACACTTTCTACATGTGGTTGTCAAGCATCTCGGTTTGGTTATGCACTAAATGTATCTTCTTCATATCATTCTCATGAGTGGCTCATTGATTTTGGAGCTTCTTATCACATGGCCAAAAACAAAGCCATGTTTTCTTCTTTAAATGATTGTAACACCAAAAATATATATGTTGGTGATGATAGATCTCTTAGTGTTGTATGGACTGGAACTATTCATCTAGACAATGGTCAATTTAATGATGTATTATGTGTTCCAACCTTGTCCTACAACCTTTTATCTGTATATCAGATAACTCATTCAGGGGAAGGTAAAATCATTGAATTCTCACCTCATGATGTTGTAATTAAGGACCTAAGAGATCATAGAAAATTTTTAGCTACTAGCATTGTTGATGATTCTACAAGGTTGTATAAGTTTAACAACTTTGGGTCACCAACTTTTCCCTCAGTATTTTTTTCTCATAATGATGAAGTGATCAAACTTTGGCATGAGCAATTTGGTCACTTAAACTCTTGCTCCCTTCAAAATTTATGTAAATAAAATATGGTGATAGGTCTTCCTATGGTATCTTGTAGAGATGGACCTTGTTCCAGATGTTTACTCGGAAAAAATCATTAGGGTAGTTTTGAAAACCGTGCCTCTTGACATGCCTCAACCCATTTACAACTTGTGCATAGTGATTTATGTGGTCCACTTCCGATTGTTTCATTCCCTGGCTACAAGTATTTCTTAACTTTCATTGATGATGTCTATATATGCACATGGATATACTTCTTAAAACTCAAGAGTGAAGTTTTTAACATGTTCTTGGCCTTTAAATCCTTTGTTGAAAAGAAATCTGGACGTCAAATTCTGAAGCTAATATCTGATAATGCCGGAGAATATGCTAACAACAAATTCATCAACTTTTTCACTAAGCATGGAATTCAAATGCAACATATTGTTCCATATACTCCGCAAAAAAATGGTGTAGCTAAAAGGAAGAATCACACCTTAAAGGAAATGCCTAAATGTATGCTTCAATCTAAATGACTTCGTCTTCATTTTTGGGCAGAAGCAATTAATTATGCAAATTACATAGTAAATCACACTTCTACTAAGGTTTTAAAGAATATCACTCCAGAAGAAGCATGGAGCTCAATTAAACCAAATGTATGTCACTTTCATGTTTTTTGAAGTGAAGCATGTGCCCATATTCTAGATGAGAAACATAAAGCTTTAGAACCTAAGAGTGAAAAATGTATTTTTGTTGGATATTCTAAAGATGTCAAAGGATATAGACTTATTCCACTTAATTCCATAAATGATATCATTAGAAGAGATGTAAAGTTTGCTAAAAATATGTTGGCCTATGAACCTAGTTCGGCGGATGTGCCACCTCTCTCTATCCCTTCTACTTATGAAAATATTTCTTCTTGAGATGATGAAAGTGAGGATGACAATCCTCCCCAGCCTTCTGAGGATCCTCCTTCAACTCCTCAACTTACAAAATGGGTCTGTGCTACTCAGGATGGAGTAGGTGCTCTTGCAGGTGATCCTACAAATTATGGCGTACACGTTCTCAGTCCAATAGAGCCTCTTCTTTATTGGCTCAACCTTCAGTGAATCATGATCCTGACACCTTTGTAGAAGCTTCAGGCCATCTAGATTGGGACGTAGCTATAAATGAAAAATATTATTCATTATTGGAAAATGATACATGGGATCTTGTTCCTCTTCCAGAGGGACGAAAACTTAGTAGATGCAAATGGGTTTACAGAACCAAGTTTGGACCAGATGGAAAAGTTGACAAACATAAAGATCGTCTTGTTGCTAAGGGTTTTTCACAAGTTGAAGGCATTGACCATATTGAAACATTCTTCCCTATTGCCAAAATGAACTCTATCCACCTTGATTTTTCCCTTGCTGCCTCTTTTAAATGGGAAGTCCATCATATGGATGTTAAATCTACCTTCTTGCATGGGGACTTACATGAAGAAATATATATGGAACAACCTCCTGGCTTTATACAAATAGACTCTAGCTTTGTATGTCAGCTTAAGAAATCCATTTATAGTCTCAAGCGAGTCCCTCCGGCTTGGTATACCGAAATGGATAGCTTTCTTTTAGATACTGGCTTTTCTAGGTGTCATTCTGACAATATTGTCTACACCAAGAAAGTGGGTAAATCTCTTATCATTCATTTTCTTTATGTTGATGAGCTTATCCTTATTGGTAGTGATCCCAACCTTATAAACCATGTGAAGTCTAGCCTTAAAAATAATTTTGAAATGACAGACTTAGGACACTTGCATTATTTTCTTGCTCTTCAAGTCTTACAAACCAAGGAAAGTATTTCCCTTTTGCAATCTAAGTATGCATGTGATCTTCTACGCCATTTTCACATGGAAGACTATAAGCTAACCCCTTCTCCCTTTTATTCTGGAGCCAAAATTTCAGTCGCTGTACCTCCCCTGAAGTTGAATCTACCTTATATTGTCAACTTGTAGGAAAATTTTTGTATCTAACCCATACCTGTCCTAACCTTTCCTTTGTTGTTGACCTTATTGCTCGATTTATGCAAAACCCACATGACAGTCATTCGAAAGAAACTAAAAGAATACTTCATTATTTTCAAGGTACAGTTTCATTTGGAATTCATTACAGTGCAGAAGCATCTCCTCTATTGGTTGGTTTCACTGATTCCGATTGGGCTAGTGACCCTAATGATCGGAAGTCTACTGCAGATTATGTCTACACTCTTGGTTCTGGACATATTACATTGGTTTGCAAGAAACAAAGTGCCATTTATCTTTCTTCAACAGAAGTAGAGTATCATGGCACCATAGAAGGTAGTAAGGAAGCCTTGTAGATTTGTCAGAGTTTGGCTTTCAACAACAACATATGACTACACTTTGGTGTGATAATCAAAGTGCCATTCAACTATGCAAAGATCCAATCCAACATCAGAACAACAAACACATTGAACTACACATGCACTTCATCAGAAATCTCATTCATAACCATGTTCTTGAAGAGAAATATTATTCAACCGATGATCAAGTTGCGGACACCTTTACAAAGGCTCTCACAAACGTGAAGTTTACTAAACTTCGATTTATGGATGGATTTCAGGAAGCTGTCTCTAGGGGGAATAGGCTCTAATGCCTCCTTCCTTATTACTAGAGTTGTTCCGATGGTGATTGTATCCATTAAACAATGCCCTCCATGAGTTTCTCTATCCTACCAAGGAATTGGTTTGCTCTGAAACTAGCATGGATTGCTAAATGTTGAGTTCACATGAACCCCTTCCACAAGTTGTGATCCATGTATTCCCTTCTCAACCTAGACCAAACCATACCTACAAATTGGTGATTAACTAGAGGGTAAAAAAGTCAGGACCACCCATGAAAGCCAGTGCCTACTCGAAACCCTATAAGATTGAAGCTTAGAGCAAAGGTTAAAAATGGATAGAAAGATAAAATTCACCTCAAGAGAAGGATCTCCCTTAGCTTGGAAATGATAGTTATACCAATGAACCTTCCATAGCCATCTCTATCTTCTAATTCTTTCCAAATATAATGCAAATTCAAGGAATGGCTTGGCCAAGGGTTATGCTACCATAGGGGGTTATACTTACCTTTAATCCCACATTCTACTAGCATTACCTCATTATTGCCATATTGTGAAGTGAAATTGACACTAAAGGTGGATGTTATGTGCTTGAACTACACTGTAGCCATTGTCGTGAGCACTATCCTTGTGGTGATATCTAAATTATGTCAGTTGCATGAAATTAAATTACAGGGGGTGCCACAACAATCATTTGCCAACCCACCCATTTTTTATAATGATACCCTGCCCAAATAATAGACTTATGTGCATGGCCATTATAATTTCTAAATTCAGTAGATGAATCCTTGATATTATAGCATGTTTCCCCATCTCATACCACCATTTATTTCTAATAGCGCCACTTGTAGCTACCACGTTTAGTTTGCACATTTTTTAGCATTGTCAATTTGCCTTTTTGGAATATGGAAGAAGTTTTTTTCTAAAATTTGTTCCAATGACCCTTTGATTATATTAAGAGGATTCCCCAAATTCTTATTTCTTGGAAAGTTCCCTTTACGAAGATGTTCAATGATGATGAGTAAATCGCCCAGGATGCTAATATTTAGCACTTGTCTAGCCTTAGCGAGTGACAAACCTTGCAACAAACCATGCATTTTTTGCCTAGTTGTTGCTCAGTTTTCGAAAACTCCATGTGTAACTCTTGAAAATATTTCCTATCTTAAAAATATTGCTTTTATTATTTACTTTTCACTTTGTAAAAAAATTGAAAATTTTATTCCAAAAAAACATTGCAAAGAGGAACAAAAAAAATGATCTTGAAAAAAACTTAAAAAACAAACCTCATGAAGAAAAAAGGAGAAGAAAAATAAAAATTTAAAATTCTTAAATAACCAACATTTTAAAGAAATGTTCATTCTTAAGGCATAAGAAAATTTAAAGTTTCAAAAGTAATCCTCCAAAAAATAAAGGTTGATGTTGCATTAACACTTATCAAAAACAACATGAAAATCACCAACATAAAAAAATGTCCATATTACTAAATAAGAAAACTTAAAGTGTCAAAAATATGTTCCCATCAAAAAAGGTTTGTGCTACATCAACACTTCTGAAAATTGACATGAAAATAATCAACATTTAAAAAACTTCTCCATAATCAATACATAAGAGAATTTGAAATGTCAAAAATAAGCTTTATAAAAAAAGGTTGATGTTGCATCAACATTTTTAAAAACCAATATGAAAATCATGATTTGACGTGAACTCTAAATAAATGAGAACTAAATATAGTTCTCATTAAGTTGGTAACTTTATTAATAATGACTTGGAGCATTTTGATATCATAACATAATTTGGATGACTATCACTAGTTAATGGTGAATATGTAACCAAGAATAGGTTTACAACATGATTGGTGTAATACTCCCATCATTCATAACATAATTAAATATTATTATTTAGCCTAGTTATCTAGAACGATATTATGAGGCTCACATGGCCATTTAGTAAAATTAAATATATTGTGGGGTCAACATGCCTTGATATTTATAAGCCTATAAAAGTTGTGAGGCCTTAGAGCTGAATTGTAATAATAATAATAATAAGGGTGGTTGTGGATACCATTCCATGAAAAGAGTATGGAGGTGAAACTCTAGAGAGAAAGGTAACAGTTATGATTTTGATGAAAGTTGCACGTTGGGGCCCACATGGCTCCAGTGAGTGCCAGTTGGCTAGTTAAGGCCAGGTAATTATAAAAACAAATTAGTACACATTATTCATTATTCAACCATTGATGGTTAGAGGGGGGATTAATAAATGAGTCCTATGGTGGACTCTGAGACTAAATGAGGGCTAGTAAGTCTTAGGGTTTGGTTATGGACTGGCCAAAGCATAGTTATTAAGTTAATCATGTCATATTGATGCATATTGTTATCATGGGAGCCCCTATGCTAGCTCTGGAAACCCGGTGCCTTTAAAGGTTTGTTGGTCATGTTTATGTCTTGGCATCCATTGAGTTGTGGTGGGAACTTAGTGTTGGTTTATGGCCTTGAGGGTGCCTGGAGCCTTGGAGCAGCATGGTTGTTAGGTTTGTACCTTAGAAATTAGCTTGGAGTGTTCCTAGAGCCCTGGAGTAACGTGACTATTGGGTTGGAACCTTGGAAATAGATTTCTAGATATTTTTAGTTTTTGATGCCTTTGGAGTTGTCATCCCAACTCATGGGTGACCTAGCAGTTGAGCTCATGAACCACTAGGTCTATGGTTGGGTGGAATGTGGAGATCCCATAGCTAGTAGGGTTTCAATTAAAGATAAGTGATCATCTTCCTATGTACCATTATATTAATTATGTGTGTGATATATGAATATTGAGTTCAATGGTTTCAACCCTAGATTTGGGGTTATGTATTAAATGGGGTTAATTAATTATGTATTTTAATTTGCAATATATTTGTGTTCCATCTCTTGCAATTGCATTTTGTTTTTCAATGTAAAACTTACACATTGAGTGCAATTTGGTATTTTGTTTATGGGTCCTTAATAATTAGGCTTCTGAGCTAGTAGGTAATTGTGCATTTGGGGTCACTATTAGTTGGAGAAAGACTTGTTTCTCTCCAGTTGAGAGACCCTTGTAGTCATAGAAGAGTTTAGTCTCTATAAATTTCTCCAAATTTTGGGATTTTGGATAAATGAAGGCGTTGTGTATCGATTTTGGGGTGACCTCTCGAATTTTATCCCTAGTGGAGGAAAAAAAACAATTTTTCTCTTTGATGAAGGTGGCCATAAGCCACAACACGAACTCCGAGAAAGGGTATATATTTGGTTTAACTAACTGGTATAGTCCTTAATCAACAACTCAAAATGGGTCTTCCTTGTCTAGGTAGAGACCATAGAATTTGAAACGAAGGTCTAATAGGTTTAGATGGGAAAAGGAATCATGAATTCCCCCCTCTATTTCCATGAAGGGTTCAATGTAGCTTGGAGCTTTTGGATGTTATGATTTTAGGGTTTTGGGTGAGTGCTTCTTTAATTAGATTTTGTAAGGAAAAAGGATTTATACATTCCCTAGTAACCAAAGGGGATCAGACGTTGTGGGAACATGAAGGTATTGTGTAGGCTGACAATTAGGTGAAAGAAGTTGTAAATAGGCAGAGCAGTAGGAAACGAAACAATTTGAACTATACAAATTTGAATTGCAGTGGTTAATTCATGAGGGTTTATAGGAGGAAAAAGGAAGAGGTGACATGGATGTGACACGTGCTAAAGATAGATTGGGTGGAGAGAAACGGGGGAGGGTGGTGTATTGAATGATCTCATGCTCACTACCATGCTCACTTAGCGTTAGTCGAGATTGCTAAAATAGTTACCACACATGACCAAACAGTGGTAGGCCCATCTATCTTCCTCTAATGATGTGCTTCGGCAGGCTTGGAGACAAGACTTGACCTCCATGGAATCCATCATATTCATTAATATATGAAACAGACTTTGTTGACTCTCACTTTTCGGGGGAAAGTGTTGGATTATTTTTTGTGCTTTTTACCTCATCGGATCTTCTTTGGGTTGAGCCTACTCTAGGATGGTTGGGGAAGTGCCCATTAAGTGACCATTGTTTAACCATTTAAAATTTAAAGTGAGGGGAAGGCCCACATTCCATCATCTTCTTTGTTTTTTCTCATTTTCATTTCTCCTTCACTTTTTATCTAGAGCCCAAAATACTTATTAAGCTCATGAACCAAAATCCTCTACAACACAACAATTTTAGGAAAAATAGAGGGGCTACAACACCTCCCACTTCTGAAACCCAGGCTACAATTGTTTCTCTAGTTAGTATTATTTATGTCATTGTTTTCATCTTGGGAATGCTTGTTTGAAATGCTAGGTGACATAGATTTGGATTATATTTTAGTATTATATTTCTGAGGAGAGATGGTGCCTTCAGTGGTAAAAACTTCCCCCAAACATGTAGAGATAAATGTCCAAGAAATTATACAACGTAGGCCACCACTTCCGATGTAAAAGGGAACATCATGTAATAGCAAGAAAACCACCAAGCTCTCATGTTGGGACATCTATTCGAAAATTTCAAAAAGAGATATCCCTTAATACTAGGAGGAATTTAGATTTTATATCAACATTGAGAGGCCATTCCTTCATAAAATAGTTTCACATCCGCAAGTGTTCCCATGTGCAGAGACCATTGAATGGATATTACAGAACACTGATGAAGACTATTGGGTTATAAGGAGACACACAAGTGAAGCCTTCACTTCTTTTATTGCTACTATTATTGTTGCCTATTATAAGCTACCAGAGAGAGAAGATTCCTTCAAAACTAGGTGGCTACCATATTTCTTGATGTCGACCAAAGATATCTTGATGTCATCGTGGAAACAACCCTCCAAGTTTTGGGTTAAGGCATATTAGGTATATAGAATGGAGGGCCTTAGGAAAGTTTATCATCTCTTGGAAGCAACATTGAACCAATTATATGGTAGGAAAGACATTGATACTTTAATGGGAACATGGGTCCCTATCATGTACACAGTATCTACCAGAGGAATTATTTTCAACTTTGCAAGCATTCTAGCATCAAATCTAGAATCCAACATCCAAGAAGAAAATAACCCTGAGAAGGGTCAGCCATCATAGTTTTCTATGGCATCATACCTCTTGGACATTATGTGTTCAAGGTGTCAATTTGAAGGTTGGAGCCAAAACTGAAACCTTTAGATGTCTGAGCCTATGCACATGCATTATAAAGTCTTTTGGGATTTAGGCTACAAGAATATGCATGAAATCACTTTTGAATCATTTATTGCTCCTTTCTACTAGATGCTTGTTAGGTCCCTATAATACTAGTGATTCCTCCATTACTATTGTTGTTGTATCCCTTATTATTATTTTTGTTCCCCTATTGTCCCCATATTGTTATTATTGTGCCCCATAGAATCCCTCTATTGTTATTTTTGTGCCTTTATATTATTTTTTGTTAGGTCGGCTTGTTATATTGGACCCCTTAGACTCCTATATATAGAAAGGAGGTTTTTTCATTTGAATCATCCAAGAATTGTTCATTTGTGTAATGTAAAGGAGGGTTTCCCCTCGAAGAGGCTTATTTATAAGGTGTTCATCTATCTTTTTTATCTTTTTGTGAGCTAGTTTCATAACATTTGATATAGAGCTTTGGATTCTAGGGTTTCACTGCTCCAAACAGGTCATCATGGCATTTTCGATATAACTTTTTTTTATGACATTTTAGAGATAAAAAAAAATCATTTGAGGCGAAATCGCGCTGAATCTCCAGTCCGAATTTAAGATCCTGTCTCGCTATATTTTTGGAGATATAATTTGGGTATGTTAGGGTTTTTGGAGACCCCCAAATTACATTCCAAATAGGTCATGTTGGGAAAATCATCATAACCTTTGCTCTGAGCATCAAATTGCATTTTCATCAGAAGTTATAGAAAGATGACAGACTATAGTTTTCTTGGGTATCATTTTCGCAATCTAAGCCTGAACCAGTGACCCGCCGCATGTTGTACAAGTTCATCCTACTAAAACAGTCTATACTCACGTCATCATGGGATATTTCACATAACTATTTATTGGAGAATCCAATATTCATCAGACTTGCGGGGTTAGAAATATTGCTTAGAGGGTTACCACAGGGAGCATTTCCAGGCCTTAGAGATCCAAAATTACAAAGATACATCAGATTCAATATCGAGTTCCTCCAAAGTGAAAAAAGGTGTGTGGTTTTTTTTTAATTGTTGCATAAGCTTGGTTTGAAAAATTAGTTTGAAGGAATTCAAAGGTCATAATGAAGCATTATTATTGGTAATTGATGCCCAAAAGAAAGAAAATGGAAACACCTAGTAAGAAACCTGAAAGCTATAGCATGACTCATAAAGAAGAGAAAGAAATGCAACATGATATATCAAAATTATGAGACCAAGTGCAACAAATTTCACTCGCACAAAAAGTAACAGAAAATAAGATGGATGGTTTAAAGAAAGACGTAGAAGCTAAGATGGATGGTTTAAAGAAAGGCGTAGAAGCTAAGATAAATGACATGAAAGCTAAGATGGATGGCATGGAAGCTAAGATGGACGACATGGAAGCTAATATGGATGGTGTGGAAGCTAATATGGATGATTTAAAGAAAGGCATGGAAGATTTGCAGACAAGTTTGAAGACATATTTGAAAAAGTTTCTGCAATAAATTCTTACTAATGGAGAAAGGGTAGGAAATGAAACTCATGATGAGAAAAAATAAATGTTAACCATGATTTCATAGAATCTAACGTTGGATCAAAGATCCACCATGTTCCAAAGATCTATATGAGGAAGTTTGATGTCAAGGATCTTGGAACATGGATACTATAGATGGAGCAATTTTTTGATCTCCATAATGTGAAAAACACACAAAAGGTATGCATTGCAACTTTATATTTGGAACCAAATCAGTTTGTATGGCATTGATGGCTTTACTCTCGTAAACAAATTGTTACTTGGGCTATTTTTATGGATTAAATGACAACAAATTATGAGGATACAAAAAGCAACATATTTTTTAGCTAATTGATAAATCTCAAACAAAAGGGTCCAATGATGGAGAACATTGAGGTCTTCAAAAAATTGAATATAAGGATAAAATATATTCTAGAAGAGCATAGGATTGATGTGTTCATAGGGACTTTAATAGATAACATCCAGCATGAGGTTCACCTTTGGGAACTAGATTCATTGGAGAAGGCATTTAGGTTGGCAAGAAAAATGGAAAGAAAAATTATGGCAACAAGGAATTCTACCACTCACAATCATAAAGATGGAAGCGTTACTGCCCCTAGCCATCCACAACCTACAAGATTGACACCACAACAATTGGAAGAAAAAAGAGCAAAAGGGCTTTGTTATAGCTGTCATAGCAAATACAAGAAAGGTCATAAGTGTGCAGAGAAGAAATTATTTTACATAGATTGTAAAGAGGAGGAAGAAAAGGAACAAGAAATGCCAAAAGAAGAAGATATACACCAGGAACAAACACTAGAAAAAGAAGAAATGAATTCGACAATATCTTGTAATGCATTGGTTGGAACTATGACTACTCAAACTATCAAGATAGAAGGGCATATCAAGAAGAGAAAGGTAATAGTGTTAATTGATTCGGGAAGTACCCATAATTTTATTCATTGTAAGATAGCCAAGGAATTGAATTGCTTCCTATATCTAGCACCAGAGTGTCAAGTGATGGTTGCAAGTGGAGGAACCATAAATTGCTGAGGAAAGTGCCATAATATCAAGCTATCCATGGGAGAATATGTATTGAATAGCCCAATATTTTCCATTCCAATTTGTGGTGTTGATGTTGTACTAGGAGTCCAATGGCTACAACACTTGGATACAATAATTTTAATTTTCAAGAACTTTTCATGATATTCTCTTCAGAAGGAAAGGAAGTGGAATTAAGGGGTATTGTAGGGAAATCGGGAAAGATAATCAGCTCTAACAGAATGAAAAATCTTCTAAAGAAAGAACAACGAGCCATAATTTCACAATTACGTTCACTAGAGGTTCCCACATCGAAATCATCCATTTCTCCAGATCTCGAAAAAGTCTTGGACAATCATTCCAAGGTATTTGAGACTCCCAAAGGCCTCCCACCTATTTGTGATCATGATCATGCTATTAATTTGATTCAAGGAAGTGTTCCTCCAAACATTAGGCCTTACATATATCCCTATGTACAGAAGAGCGAAACTAAACGTATGGTTGTAGAAATGCTAGAGGGCGGTATAATTCAACCTAGTCAAAGTTCTTTCTCTACTCCAGTAGTATTGGTTCACAAAAAGAATGGATTATGGTACATATGTCCAAATTATAGGGAGCTAAACAAGCTCACTATTAAAGATAAATTTCCCATTCATGTCATTGATGAATTATTGGATGAATTCCATGGATCACTTTACTTCACCAAGTTGGATCTTCGTTTAGGATATCATCAAATCATACTGAAGACTGGAGACATTCCAAAAACAACATTTAGAACTGATGAGGGTCATTACGAATTTTTGGTCATTCCTTTTGGCCTTACTAATGCACCTTATACATTTCAAGGTTTGATTAATTCCATTTTCAAACCCTTCCTTAGAAAATTTATGTTAATATTTTTTGATGATATACTAATCTACAACAAGTCTTGGAAGGATCATTTCCAACATATTTACATGGTGCTCAACCCATTGGAGGAGAAGCAATTATATGCAAAAATATCCAAATGTCCCTTTGGAGTACAAGAGGTGGAATATCTAGGTTATATTGTATCTAATGAAGGTGTAAAGGTAGACCCTAGCAAAATTAAAACCATTAAGGAATGGAAAATCCCCACATCCATAAAGCATCTACAAAGATTTCTTGGGTTGACAGGGTATTATCGCAAGTTTGTTAAGAATTATGGGAGGATAGCAGCACCTATAACAACATTATTGAAGAAATATGCATTTTCATGGACTCTAGAAGCAACGAAGGCCTTTTAACATCTTAAAGAGGCAATTTGCCAAGCGCCAGTCTTCGCTACACTAGACATCACAAAAACCTTTATTGTGGAATGTGATGTCTCGGGAAATTGAATTGGTGTTGTTTTAATGCAAGAAGAAAGACCCATTTCTTTTGAAAGTCATCCAATCAAAAGAAAGTATTTACACAAATCTATTTATGAGAAGGAAATGTTGGCAATACTACATGCACTTAAGAAATGGCAACCTTACCTAATGAGAAGACACTTCAAGGTAAAAATAGATCATGATAGTCTTAAATACTTTTTAGAACAAATATTATCTTCAGAAGAGAAGCAAAAATGGGTCACAAAGATGTTGGTTGTGACTTTGAAATTGTCTAGAAAAAAAGGGAGGCAAAATGTTGTGGTAGATACACTCTCAAGAAAGGATGAGGATGTGGAAGCATTTCTTTGCGCCATTTCTATTATCCAACTAGATTGGATAAACGAAGCAAGGGATGAATGGAAGAATGACGAGGAAGTGTGGGAACTCATTTAAAATATACAACAAGATCCTAGTACATCTAATACATTTAGCTGGAAAAATGATTCGTTATGGTACAAAGATCGATTATACCTATGTAAGAATTCCCAACTCAAACAAAAGATTCTTAGGGAATTTCACACCTCTGCCTTAGGAGGGCACTCAGGATTTCTAAAAACCTACCATAGGGTTAAGAAGGATTTCTTTTCGGATGGCCTTAAATCGGATATTCAAAACTTTGTGGCGGAATTTTTGGTTTGCCAACAAAATAAAGTGGAAACAATTAAAACCCTATGTCTATTAAAACATTTCCATTCCAAGCCAATATTGGGAGGAGGTTTCAATGGATTTTATCACAGGTTTACCCAAGTCTGAGGGAAAGAGTGTTGTCATGGTGGTAGTTGACAGACTTACCAAGTATGCACACTTTTGTGCATTATCACATCCATTTAAAGCCAGTACAGTTTCTACACATTTATGGAAACAACTCAAAATCTACATGGAAACCCAAAGATTATTGTAAGTGACAGAGATCCCATTTTCACTGGAGATTTTTGGACATAATTATTTTCTTGTCTTGGCACTGAGTTAGCTCATATCTCATCTTGTCATCCTCAATTTGATGGGCAAACTAGGATAGTAAACAAATGTTTGGAAGGATATCTTCATTGCTCCGTGTCTGATAAACATGCACAATGGGTGCAATGGTTGCATCTGGTTGAGTGGTGGTATAACACTTCCTTCCATACTGCAACAAAAATGACCCCATTTATAGCACTTTATGGATATCATCCACCATCCATCACATCATATTTAAGTGAAAACTCTGACGTTCAAGCAATGGAAGATCACATCGAGCATCAACAACAAGTTCTCTAACTCTTAAAGGATAACCTCACCTTGGCACAAAATAGAATGAAACAGTAGGTAGATCAACATCGCAGTGAAAGAAGTTTTAATGTAGGTGATTGGGTATTCTTATGGCTACAACCATATAAACAAATGTCCCTCAAGTAAGCTAATAAGGATAATAAATTATCACCAAAATATTATGGTCCATACAAGGTGTTGCAAAAGATAGGTACTATGGCATACAAATTGGAGCTTCCTACAGCTTCTCGAGTGCACCCAGTTTTCCATGTTTCATGCTTAAAGAAGGTTATAGGTGACAAGATTCCAATTCAAACAATATTTCTAGAACTTGATAAGGAAGGAAAAATCATATTGGAACATGAAGTAGCCAAAGAAACAAGAACTCAACAGCTATGAAATTGATCAATTTTAGTGTATCTCATCAAGTGGAAGAACTTACCCTTTGAAGATTCCACATGGCAGGATGAGAATTTTATACAGAAGCATCTAGAACTACTCAAGCATTAACGACAACATTTTTTTGAAGGAGAGGGGCATGTTAGGTCCCTATAATACTATTGATTCCACCATTACTATTGTCGTTGTATTACTTATTGTTATTGTTGTGCCCCTATTGTCCCCATATTGTTATTATTATGCCCCATAGAATCCCTCTATTGTTATTTTTGTGCCTTTATATTATTATTGTTAGGTTGGCTTGGTTTATTGTGACCCCTTAGACTCCTATATATAGAAAGGAGGTTTTGTCATTTGAGTCATCCAAAAATTGTTCATTTGTGTAATGTAAAGGAGGTTGTACCCTCGAAGAGGCTTATTTCTAAGGCGTTCATCTATATTTTCTATCTTTTTCTGAGCTAGTTTCATAATAATGCTCTTCGGGGAGGATGCTCCTTGAATGTCCAAGAGGGCTAAGGAAACAATTGTTAAAGGAGTAGATTGGTTTCCCATTGAAGAATCCACCTTCATCGGCGTCTTTACATATTATAATCCCCCTCACACTCTCCCCAAGTTTATGACATACATACTTCTCTTGCAAGAGGTTTCCTATCAGAAGACTAAAGGGTTCTCTAAAACATTGCTCAAAGGAAACGAAAATCCTTGGCCTACATTACCTTTGACTATTGAAGCATGCACCCTTGAGAATTTCAAAGAGGAGGAAGAAGAAGTTGAATAAATGAAATAATTTTTCTTTGTGGATCTTAGCCGTTGTAGGTACAAACTAAATGGGTTTGTGTAAATGCATTATCAGAAGGTAGGTTTCAATTGGTCCTACTTTCATACTAAGAGTAATCATTAGGAAAAACTCACAAAATTAGTACAATGATACCAAAGAATTAGGGCTAAATGAAAAATAAGAAGAGGAGGATGAGCACACTAAAAAATCCCAACAAAGCATAAGCATGCAAGGTAGAGTAGCCCTGCTTAAGAAAAGGAAAGAAAAAAAGTGAAGGAAGGAAAACAAAATAAATTGAAGACTAGTCATGAAGAAGAACCAATAGATGAGTAGGGTGAGGGTGAAGAAGAAGAAGACAAAGAAACCCTAGAAGAGAAGAATGTAGTGATAGCAAGGAAAAGGCAGGAAATCAAGAGAAAGAGGGAAGAAGAACTTAAACATACTAGAGAAACATGAAACTAGTAGGATGAGAAGCTTCAATAGTAACAACAATAAAAATAGGAATAAGAACTAAATAAAACACAAGAAGAATTGTTGAAGAAAGAAGAAGAGAGAAGAGCACAAGTAGTTGAATAAAAAAGGAAACAAGAAGAGGACGATGTGCGGAAGAGGTTAGAGGAAGAGGAACTCAAGAGAAAGAAACAAGAACAAGAGGTAGAATGGGAGAGGAAAGAAGAAGAATAAACAATGTAAACTTTGAAACGAGAACTGATACTGTTATCCGTTTCGTAGAGATAGCAAAAAAGTGACCTAAATTTGAAAAGGGGTGATGCAGAACACAAATGTTTTTTTTAAGAGCCTAGTTTTTGGCACTTTAATTTTTTTTATGTGCATTATGTTTTAGAATGGTAGTGATTTTCATGCTGATTTAAAAATGTGGGTATTCTGCATCACATCCTTTTTTTAAAAGACCTATTTTTTGACTTTAAATTTTCTAATTTATGAAATGTAAATAATTATTTTCTAAATTTGATAGTTTTTCAAGTGGTCGTTTTCTTCATATTTTCTTGTTTTTTATTTTAATTTTATTTTTTTGTAGTGAGGTTTTTATTGTTTTGCATTTTTAAATTAGAAAGTCGATAGTTTGAATTTTCGATATTCTACATATTTGTACATCCTTAATTAATTTTTCAATCCACATGAAATAATTGTTTCTAAAAAGCAATATTTTTTAACAATGGACATAAAAATAACCATTTTTAACATAAATATAACAAAAAAACTACACTTTTTGATAATTTTTTGCTAGAATTGACATGTCAAAATCACAATTTTTATACGAAAATTTGAACTAAAAATGGATAAATAATAGTTTTTCTTTATCAATTTCATGTCAAAAAAATAATAATAATCATATTTTTTCAAAAAATAATGATTAACTTAAAAATCAATGCGAAAATCACATATTACAAATATTGAACGCATACCAACCTTAATTGATTGATTATTCTTCTCATAAAATTTCAAAGTCAAAACATTGCAAAGCTTGATTTCCAAGCAGAACTTAAATTTAATCAACAATGTCACGTAATCCAAACTCTTCGCCCTCTCGAGTTTCCTCACTGTCTTCTTCCACAATATTTTATGCTTCCTTTTGCTCATTTCCCTCTTAATGGATCTTTGATGTCTACAAATCTCCCAATGTATGTCTTTCCAAACATTCCATGTAATGGTGGTTGGGGTTCCTTTGCCTTTTTTGCCACACGTGATTCACTAAAGTCCCCTTTCTTCAACACAATTTCTTGCACTACATCTAGAAGAAATTGAAGAGCACTAATTCTTTGCTGAATGAAATTGCATTGTAATGGATCTTTCTCAATTGCAATGCAATTTCTTCATTTTTGAAGGCAACATGCTAGTGTTGTACCTAATTATCAAGCACAAAAGAAAAAATGAAGTAAATTAGTACAATAACATATTAATTAAAAAAATAACATATTGAAATTCAATTCCATATAATAAAACTTACCTGAGCCAGAAAGTAAATCCAAAACCCAATCTCCTTCATTTGTACATATGTCTATAAGATATTTAATCAATAATTGTGGTTTTTGATAAATGTTAACTATCTCTCCTTTTGTTTCTTTGTCTTCATATGTTAGTTTTCTCACAACATCATCATAAGTTAGTATTTGGCTATGACTCTTTCTGTCTACCCGATTAAAAATCATAGACATATGGCTATCATCTTTTGACCAACTATCAATATGAATGAATTCACAATCATTTATAAATTGTTGATCTTCATTGTTAAGAAGATTTGACTTTTGCTTGTAACATGAAATAGTAAAAGTTCAATTAACTTGTACATAAATGAATTTTTCAACATTAATCAATATACATTTTAAACGTCTTACCATGTAAGTTGCATCCTTGAATTTTGTTTTCCCCTTGAAGCTTGAACAATATCATTGCCAATTGTGTGTCTAAAATGAAATGTCACAAAATCTACATAATGATGATGACGTCCACTTCTACAAATCCTGCAACCACTTTATTAAGAGCTTGATAAGTATAAGGGTCACTATCATAGTAAATGTTTGGAATATTGAAACCATGGGGAATATCTGCAATAACTAGGGCATAATCCCTTTTTGATATGAGTTTAGCAATGTCTTCATAGTTGACTTGTATTACTTGATATTGAATAGTTTCTAACCCATTCCCAATGGAATGATCAAGAGTTGGATCAAGTTCAACATTCTTAATATGTTGCCTCCTCAGTCTTTCGATCTTTATTTTTTCAATAAAGGTTTTGAAACTATCTGGTGCTCCATTATCTTCCTTATCTTTTATAAAATAAACAAATATATGTGTAAGTTATAAATTAAAAATAGTACACAGATGAATAAAAATGAATGTGTAAATCGAGATACCTTTTTAAATGCAAGATAAAAAGCTTTTAATGTTGACGTAGAACTTGAATCTGGATAGTTGCGTACAACATCATCCGAGCTATCTTCATTCAACAATCTAACCATTTGTTCTTGAATTTTCATGTAAACTTTGTGACTGCGTAGATAAAGTAACAAAAAGTTAATATAATGATATGTATAACAAATAGTACCAAGAAGAACATGTTGTATTTAAAAGATAACTATAATCTAGAAATAAATAAAAATGATTTAGCAAACTTACTTTTCAAATTCTTCAGACATTTCCTCCAATGATAATTCCCTTGACCTCACACGAGATAATATTGTTTTGACAATTTTTTCATCTTTCACTCCTTGCATCGCCCTCCAAGGTGTGATAGTCATATCGTCTAGAAGTTGCTTTAGTTCAGGAGCTGATTTACTGCTGCTACATATCAATGGCTTAGACTTTTTGACCCTCTGGTGTTTAATGCCAATGTATTTCCACATGTTAAAAATCTCATCAATCAACTTCCAAACATATCTAGTTCTAAATGCCAATTGAAAAATGTTATCAACACCTCTTAATAAATCACTATTTTTGTTGTCATTTCCACCTTTTGAATTGGTTTTCTCTTCAGTTTGATAACCTATTTCCATACAACATTCCTTTCTGAAATTTGCAATAACATTTATCCTATCCCCACCACATTTTTCTTGAAATTCACTATGAATAAATCTATCTCTTTGGATGAAAGTCATAGACATACTATATTCATTATCTGAATTATGATCCCATGCCACTAACTTTGCTTATGTTTCTGATAAACCAACATAAATGATACATTTCATTGTTTCAAAATGTGGGTTATTAGGATATTCCTCCATCAATTGTCTTTGAGCTTCTACAGAATGGTTCCCCCCAAGAACATAATAATTGTATTCAAAACATTTTGACTTATCAAATGCTTCTTTGTTGGGAACTTGAAGTGGATCAACAAGAAGCACATAACTAACCACATGAGCATATGGATTGTACCTCATCAATGTCTTCAAATTGTGAATATGCAGATGATGTGGCTTGCTAACTTGATATTCACATTGTTCCTCACTTGCCTTATAGGTTTGTCTGACATTAAGCTGAAATGTACGACCACCATCAATTAAGTTTCTGTTTGTCAAATTCTGTCGAATGGAATTTTTTTTTTCTTTGATAATGCCATCATCTAAATCAACTCCTGGTGTAACGATTTCTTTCCTTTCTTTTTAAGTTTCACTAGGTTCTTGACTGCTGGTAATGACTACTTCAAAATCTTCAACTTTACTTTTCTTCATCATAACATTCTCAACAGATTTGTTCTTGGGAATTGTTACTTTTGGTCTTTTATGGCTCTTCTTAGTTCCAATGTCATCTTTAGTAATGGCAACATATGCCTCACTGTCAGTTTTAACTTCATCGTCCTCAAAGATAACTTGTTTACCCTTGTTAGATTTATCAACCAGAGGTTTTTTTTTCTGATTCTTTGGATGTAGTTTTGTAGCATCATCAATTACTACATTTTGCTTGTTTTCCATATCTTCTTCTGACATTGAGTAAAAAATTCTAACAACTCTCATGATATCATGCTCTATGAAATTAATGCCTCCCAACCTAATTGAACAACTTTCAACAAAATTCTGCCAAACAAAATATCATATGTCAATAAAAACAAAGTTAAAAAATATAGCAACTTTGTAGATACCTCTCTCGTGTCATACAATGAATATGGTAGTCGGTATTTAATCCTTTCATGTGACTTGGGAGCTTTTGTAAGTACGTAAGCAACTTCAGTGTCTGGTACCGAACACATATCTATGACTCTTCCCAGCACCTCAAAAGTTCCATTATCATTCGGTATATCAATATATAGATATATATTCATATTTATGCTTTCGTTTTCTTTCACATACCAGATTCTTGATGGAAATTTCACCTCTTTTGAATTCTTCTAGTCTGAAATTATCTTCTTATGACTTGAGGCATTTGAAAGATTTGTAGCCATGAGCTTAGGTGGAGTTCGTTCACCAATGTTTCTTGAAGATGCACCTTTAAGCGTCTTTGGTCCAAAAAGATTCACAGAAATTTTCTTTGATGCCATGTTCCTGAAAAATAGAATCACATAAATCAGTAAATAAAAAAAACATATTAACATAAATTAACAACAAAAATGTATCATAAATTTTTTATTTGTATAATCAGAATCGCCCATCCACCCCTAATGGGTGGGCAGGTGGGTCAGTGAGCGAGCAGGAGGTCGGGTGAGGGATGGCGGGGTGGGGTGGGTAGCCAGGTGGGTGAGGGCAGGCGGGGTCGGCGAGTGGGCCAGGTGGGTGTGGGTGAGAGCGGTGCGCGAGTGTAGGCAGGCGGGCGGTGGGTGGGGTGAGCATGCAGGGGCACCGTACCCAACCCCCTTCCACCCCCAC